>CM023486.1:54701163-54854799 GCA_013339685.2 Hyalomma asiaticum
CAAAAAACCCAAGACTATAGTCTTACCTTTTTTGGCATTTTGGGCAAAATTTTGAGAGACCGTATTTTTATTCAGGAAGGCGCGCAATAAGTAGAGGAATGCTCTACGATGCGGGAAAACGCATTTTGTGCGACTTCTGATCGAGTCAAATTTCACAAAAAACCAAGACTATAGTCTTACCTTTTTTGGCATTTTGGGCAAAATTTTGAGAGACCGTATTTTTATTCAGGAAGGCGCGCAATAAGTAGAGGAATGCTCTATGATGCGGCCAAACGTATTTTTGGAGCGACTTCTGAACGAGTCAAAATTTCACAACAAAGCCCAATACGATAGTCTTACCTTTTTTGGCATTTTGGGCAAGATCTTGAGAGACCGTATTTTTATTCAGGAAGGCGCGCAATAAGTAGAGGAATGCTCTACCAGTAGCGCACTCAGGATCTCTACCAGGGGGGGCGGGGGGGGGATCAATTTTTCATGCCATTACACAGTTGTTGCGTGTGTAAAAAAAAAGTAAATAAAATGCGAAATAATAGTAACATCAATGATGATGGTTATTTTTATTATTTTTTCGGCATTTTGCAGAGACATTAGCGCCACAATTCTTCTAGGAGATAGGAGAAGTTACGGAGTGGGATGGGGTTAGGTCGGCCTCGGGGGGGGGGGGGGGGTTACAACACCCGAAACCTCCCCCGTCGGTGCGCCACTGCTACGCTCGTTCGCGATCGGTTACGAGGGGAGCCGACGGACGATGCTCAAGGCAGGAACAGGCGCATAACTGTGCTCGCAAAACATTTGTAGGCTCTTTTGCACACTTGGATGTATCAGCGTGTTCGGTGTCGCGATCGGCGCGCTTGATACGCGTCAGCCACACACTGCGCTGCCTCGGTATTTTAGCTGCTTCGAGCGGCCGCATTGACTGTGTGCGTCTTTTGGCACGTGAAAAAGGTTTGTGTTCTTTCACACTCGTCTCTTCATTGCTCTCCTGCGATTCGAGAACTCAAATACCGCGGCTAACGAGAGCGAGTACAGAAACGCATACGCGTCCGCACTTTCACTGCCGCGGCTGGTCCTCCACGATGGCGAAACGGTATCCCGCAGCGCCTGGTCGTGACGTAGGTGCAAGGCATGTATTGCCTATTAGCTGAAGAAGCTTTCTCACCTTTTGGCGCACCCAGAGTAATTGAAAGTGCAGCTATCGCTAGAGGTGCATTTGGCGCGGGTGATGCCGATCGGTGGCTTCTTTTTTTTCCTTTTTTCTGCGCGAGTTGGGACGCGTTGAGAGCGTCAGTAAATAAATGCGTTATAACTGCGCGGCGATGTAAAATTTTGCTGTTGTTTGCACCGACTCCTCCAGACAATTAAACACTGCAGTATATCTATCACCGGAGTAGTTCACAGCCATGACGTTGCGCGTCGAAGCCAAGCGCGAGGGAAATGCACAAATGTAAACGTTCACAGCTGCTAGCGCTTAATGCGCGCAGAACCCGTACGCCGCGAATCGCTGCATACTGTAGCTCGCAGCGATGAAGTGCGGCCAAGCCGTAAATGTTCCCAGAGTAATTCTCACGCCTAGCGAAATCGTCTAACACCGGACGCAGTGCAGAGCGTCTGCGTGTGAAACCAGCGCCAGCTAGCGTCTCTTGAGCTGCTTCCAATGTGTTCCGCACTTGTGCTAGTGCGCAGCCTCCCAGGTACAGCGCTCTCCAGCGAGCCTCTCACTGGTAGCGGTGACATTCCAGCTATGCCAGCTTGCCCCAGTACCACGCCAACGCACGCCAGTGCAAGCCAGCACTGCCAGCGTCCCAGTGTGAACCGCCCAGCGAAATATCATCGTTCCCAGCGCGTTTCCAGTGCTCCCAGTACGTAAAGCGTACTGGAAATGCACTGGTTGCGCTGGTTTTTGCATAGTCGCATGAGAAATTACAAACATGTCTTGTGTTAATAAACAACCAGTTAATAAAATGTAGCCATAGAGATGTAGCTTCGAAAGGCATTCTAAAGCTGTATTTGGATAGAATTGTGAGTGATAGTAGTTGTATCACGCAATTATAAGCATGGCTTTGTTAATAAATGACCCCTTAGCCATGAATAGCTTCCCATGCATTCTAAAACAGTGCTTGGTTAGAATTTTAGGAATGATAGGATTGATAATAATGTCAGGCGATGATAGGCTTGTTTTATGTTGTTAGAGGACACTGACTGCAAACAAACTACCAGAGATCGAGGACTTTCTTTCTTTCTTTCTTTCTTTTGTCCTTGAAGTTTGGCTCTTGCCCACTACGGGGGATTGGCCATGAAGCCGGCGGTTAATATAAAGAGGGAAAAAAAATTGAGCTAAAACAAAGGAAGAATAAAGAATCGGTAACGTAAGTAAGAATGAAATGTTAGAAAATGATAGACTATTTATAATAGAAATGAACCAAAATAAAATAATTTGAGGTTTAATCAACTAGTGGGAGCAATTTCGAGGTACGAAGATTTGGATGGAATGATGATTAGCAATGAATTCTTTGTGTGTCACGAAGGAAATTGCACATGGCTAAGCAGACGTTCCTGTTGCTATAACCTAGTGAGGACGCTCCAAAGGAAAGAATGGTCTGAGAATTCAGGGGAATGTTTAAATTCCTGAATAAAATTTCGAAATGCCTTTTCCTCTGACTACTATAGCGCTGACAGGCAATTAAAAAGTGATCAATGTTTTCAGGCTCTCGACAATAACAGCATAGCGGAGATGGCACAAGACCAGACCTGTGTAAATAAAAATTCAATGGAGGGATACGACAGCGAAATTTTGTTATTGCCACTTCCAGTTTACGAGAGGGACACCACTTATTATCCCAAACAAAAGAAAGATGTCCATATTCTTCAATTGGTAACTTCATTTTTAAAGAATCTTGAACTAAAGAGTACTTTCGGAATCTCGACAAAGTAACGAAGGCAGTAGTAGGCACCACGGACATTACCGGCCCATCTAGGGACCACCGCGCGAGAACATCAGCCATCTCGTTTATAAATATGCCACGATGGCCCGGCACCCACACCAATCGCACTTCACGCACGTGGGGAGGAATTAATGATATGAATGTGTTTAGAACAGAAGACTTGGAAGGAGAAGCTGAAGCGAGGGATGTGCATACCGAAAGCGAATCAGTCACTATAACAACTGCCGAATTTTGTACAGGAAGTTTGCGAATGGCTAAAAGAATGGCTAAGAGCTCTGCTTCAAATATAGGTGTATAATCCGGGAGGCGCAAGGTATATGACCAGGAGGAAGTCTCTGAAAAAATGCCCACTCCCGCTTTCTCCTCACGCATGGATGCATCCGTCGCAATTATATTATCAATTCCCAATTGACATAAATGATCTTCTAATAAACCTATTAAATATCTGGAAGGTAGGAGTTTGGCATTAGAAGGGAATATATTATCCAATTCAATTTTAGCATTGGCCAATGGTTTATCCGTTGAGACGATATCGCGAATGTTAACATCTAAAGCCTCTAGTTGATCCTGCACAAACAAAACTTGAGGTCTGTATATGCGAGACCAAGGCTCATCAAAAAATGTTAACGCTTCAGTGCAGAATACGAAGTGTGATCGCCTCTGTGAAGACGCATAAATTTGCAAATATGTTTTGACAGTGAGGATACGGAATCTGCAAGCAAACGTGGGGATTCGGGCTTCTTGGTACAGAACATGATTTGCAATAAATTTGGGTACCTTGAGACAACTCCGTAGAGCCTCTCGCTCTAAAAGAACCAAAGGATTAATCTTGTATGCCGGACCACCAGAGTATAAAATGCAACAACCAATTTCCAGAATCGGACGAACATACATACGGTATATTATAAGAAGAGTGTCTCTGCGTAACCCAGAGGGGTGCTGGCCAAGTCTGCGTATCATCCCAACAGCGCGAGTAGCCTTACATCTAATGTGCTCAATATGGTGGCGCCAACTCAGTTTATGATCGTAAAACACACCTAAACACTTCATGCACTCTGTTTGAGGGATTATTTCCTGGCGATACTGAAGGGAAATGCTTACTGGATCATTCAAAGGAAAAACAATAACTGAACTTTTACTAACATTTAAGGTCATGCTAATTTGAGTAAACCATAACTCTAGTCTTCCTAAATAAGCTTGTAAGATTGCATGCAATGAGTGAATATCACCAGCAGAAGCAAAGAACGCAATGTCGTCTGCATATACACACACTTGAATGTTATTGTGCAACGGTACTGAGCTTAACAGAACGTTAAATAATACAGGAGATAAAACAGAACCTTGAGGGACTCCTCTGGACTGATTATATTTCAGTGAGGATAATCCACGCTGGGAACAATAAAACTTTCTATTATTTAAAAACTCATACAACCAGTTAATAATATAGCGCGGGAAATTCAAGCTTTTTAATGAATAGAGAAGGATGACATGCTCGACACTGCCGTATGCCTTAGCTAAATCTAGAGTTACCAGTGCTGCATATTGTCGCCTGTGACGAGCAAGCTTAATTCATCCATCTAAATCTACATGTGCATACCATATGGAATATCCAGGTCTAAAGCCAATTTGACACGGGCTCAATATTGAGTGATCTTCCAAAAATTTCATGATTCTAACGTAGAGCACTCTTTCAATGAATTTTATAACATGCGAAGTTAGTGCGATAGGTCTAACATTATCAATATGCATATCTACTCCTCGTTTTTTAAGCAGCGGGATAATTTTCGCAAGTCTCCAATCTGGAGGAATCCAACCTCTTTCGAGTGAGTAGTTGACGAGATTTAGGAGGTCCTGAGGAGACACATCAAACAAAATTTTTAGCATGCCTGTCGTAATGTCGTCTGGGCCTGGAGCTGAATTGGGGAGCGACTGAACTGCGCGCGCAAGTTCTTCTATAGTCACCTTCACGAAATCATCTACACATACAGGTTTGGGGAATACTGTTTGTATTTGATTGGTAAAGCGCCTTCCTAATCCCAATGCAATATCATTTAATACGGCAGACAGTTCTTTTGGAGCTAAAACAACCGATTCTATGGTTACGGGTGCAGAAATAGCCTTACGAAATCGAAAAAATCTGAAAAGAGCTTTCTTGTTTCCACTTTGTGAGAGAAAGCTGTATTGGTTTTCGTCATGAGTAGCTTTGGCTATGAAAACAGTTCTTTTAAACATGGCTGAGGCATACTTGTAGTTACTCCAGTTAGTAGGGCACTGGTTAACAAGGAGTTTTTTCCATGCAGCTTTTCTGCGCCTGTATTCTCGTTCACAATCAGAGTCCCACCCGGCACTTATAGGCTTACTTTTCGCCGAGGATACGGTGAACTGTGCTTTTCTCATAGAGCATTTTAGAACACCACAAAGACTCATCGCTTTAATGTCATTTCCAGAACTGGTCAGTGAAGATAAGCTTAAATGTAGGCTTTTTTTAAATTTTGAGTAGTCGACAAAAGTCAGTGTCTGAATATCTAAAGCAATCACTGGATTATTAACGTCCATCAATATTGGGCGGTGATCACTATTTGTCGCAGTATCAACAACAGCCCAAGAAGAGACGAGCAAGCTTGAGCTGGCGAATGTTAAATCCAAAACCGATCTTGTGTTGCATCGTACAAAAGTGGCTACTTTAGAGTTAAGACATGTATAATTGTTCGTACACATCCAATTCCACAACAATTTACCCGACGAATCAGTGCGGTAACCCCAATAAACATGATGCGAATTAAAGTCACCTGAAAAGAGAGAGCTTGCTCTACAGAAGCTCTGAATGATGTCCAGAGTACCTTCCTCTAATACGCCAGATGGAAAGTAGCTGTTGACAATGCTGAGAGGAGCACAACCTGGGAGTGCTAGTTCAAGTACTAAAATTTCGTAATCACCTGATATTGCCTGATAAACCAGTTTCGCTCTATGGCAAAATTTTGTTGATATAAAAAATGCCAATCCTCCACCTCGTGTATTCCTGTCCAAACGAAAACATTTATAATTTGGTAATTGATAATTTTGACCTGATGATAACCAAGTTTCTTGCAATAAAACAATGTCGGGAGACTGTTGAGATATAAGGTAAAGTAAATCAGTAGTTGCAGAAAGTATAGATCGGCAGTTCCACTGAAGAACCCTAAGGTTCCCTATTTTGCTGACAAGCGAGCAGCCGCAACTGCTTGATCCAAAATACTATCTTTTAAAAGGTCAGTTCTGGTCAAGGGCTCTTTCACACATTTTTTTGGTTTTAGCATTAGAAGAATTCTGTTTTTTGTTAGTAGGTGATCTGGGGCGTTTAAGAATTCGAGCGTCCATGTCTACGTCCTGAATATCTTGCAAACCTGAATCAGAAAAGCAATCTTGACTAGTCTTTTGTGAATTAGAAGGCCGTAACTCATTATTGCTAGGAACGTCTGATTGGGACCCAGATGAAGAATTAAATAAGCTAAAAGGATTCTGGAAGCTCTTAGCGAACTTCTCCGAAATACCAGCCAGCTGCGAGGATATGACTTGGGCCAATGTCTCAGAGACAGTCAGAAGAAGTTTTTCTAGTGATTTTTCTACTGCTTTTTCAACGATGGTCGAAATGGACTGAGCAACTGATGCATCCATAGCGAGAGGCGAACGGGCTGTAATTCCGGCATATCCATGCATCCTGCTCTGAACTTCAGCAAGAGCGTCTCGACGCGAACAACGCCTTCTCTCGATAATTTCAATAACCTGCAGTTCTTTAGACCGAGCAGGACAATCGGTGTGATCAGCTGTGCAACTGGCTTGGCATAGGCAACATGACTGATTATCAGACTTGCAATCTTCAGCACTATGATCAGCTCCACAAACACGGCACCGAACATTAGATCGGCAACCGCTTGCGCTATGTCCATATCGCCAGCCTTTGCCACACTGTAGAGAGCGTGGGGCAAGGGGTTCTACCTTGTAGATTAGCGGCCATGCTTTAATCTCCGAGGGACGAGATGTGCCGGATGAGTGGATTGGCAGTGACCCACAGTACGTGTATACTTGGTAGCAGCCTTTGCAAAACAAAGACATTAGCATATGCATAATGGACGTTTAATATATATACATAAAAGAGTATTTAGTTTACATATGACTTCAGTGGTCAGAATATAGTAAGAGATATATGGAAGTGGCATGCTTTGATACTATATAAAATTATGCGGGAACTGCACCTTCTCGCACCTTAACGAGGTGTGGCCGTCAGATAGTCGTAGGTCATCACGGTCCAGTTATTATGGACAAGCTTACATTATCCCCAATATTGTACTGTAATAAAATTGAATACTAATGTATGGAAGTGGCATGCTTTGATACTATATAAAAATTATGCGGGAACTGCACCTTCTCGCACCTTAACGAGGTGTGGCCGTCAGATAGTCGTAGGTCATCACGGTCCAGTTATTATGGACAAGCTTACATTAATCCCCAATATTGTACTGTAATGAAATTGAATACTAATGCGCTATACATGACAGTGATAGTGAACTTGACACGCTTGCCACAGCTCCGCTGTTAGATTTCACAGGCTTGGAAATGGCTTTACCTTTCTGTTACATTTAGTCTTACTCGAAGCAAAAGGTAAAAGAAGAACTTGGCGGGCATGGCTTTCACGATGATGATTCTTTTCTTGAACAGCAACACCGACGCCGACACGAGTCGGACAGTACAAGCTTGGCTCGAAAATTATTAAGAAAAAAAAAGGCTCTGTGCACGTACACAAGGCGGATAATGCAACTCCGTGCCCTTCTTTCCTCGGCAAGGTAAAGTTTGTCCGCATAGTCGTATTTTTACTAGAGAAGTACACTTCAAATCAGTAGCGCACCCAGGATTTCTGCCAGGGGGGGGTTCAATTTTTCACGAAGGGCCGGGCATGCGATTACACAGTTGTTGCGTGTGTAAAAAAAGTAAAAATGTCAGATAATAGTAACATCCATGACGATTATTATCTTTATTATTTTTTCGGCGTTTTGCAGAGAAATTAGCGCCACATTCTTCTAGGACATAGGAGAAGTTACGGTGTGGGAGGGGGGTTAGGTCGCCCTCAGGGGGGGGGTCACAACCCCCGAACCCCCCCCCCCCCCCGTCGGTGCGCCACTGCTTCAAATAGACACAATTACTTTCCCCAGGCAGCCGCTAGGTCCACTTATATACCTCCTTTTTATAACCAGTAGCGCAGGCTGATTGGTGAATTGCCTCCTGCGACGCATGTGCTCTGTACTTGTGCCTGTGGTTGTAATCTCAGGAGTACAGTCCGAAGGCCAAGCATTCTGAATATGGTGTACACATTACAAAATTTTCAAATTTAGTTTAACGAAACACTTGAGAAAGAAACTCCTCCCTACAGAACAGTGCACACACTACAGAATATGCCACGTGCTCACCCTAACCATTTGAAGTTCTGTAACCGCTGCTTTTACTGGTATTCTTCAAACCATAAGGCGTGGTATTCTCCAGGCCTTAGGGAACCGGAAACTAAGGAGTAGCAATGTATACCAGCGGAGCTGTCTTTGCGCTATCATCGTAATAGTTTACTGTATCTTAATCATTCGCATAGAAATTACCTAGACAATCAAGTGTCATTCCAATCACATCTGTTACGCGAGAATGCATACAATAGCTGCGATCTTCTGTGCTGCGTAGTCACAGCGCAGTCACGGAAGAACTCGGCGAGCGCCGTGCCGTGGCCTGCTAGGGCCCGCTACGGCTCCGTCGCTGGGAATGAGTGCGGGAAACACGGCGTCCGGAACTTCCAGGGTCTGCTGCGACTGGTGACGGGAGCCTCCGAATAAGCTGTCGTCGGATGACGACCGGTTCCGCCCTTTCGCTTCGAGCGGCGACGTGTGCGCCCCTTGCGACGGTGGGGTCGCGACGGCGTCGTCCTTCTGGGGAGACGTCAGAGCCGTCGACAAGGCTGTACCCGTACCGGAAACACCCAAGACTTCCTGCACTCGAGTCACCGACGTCGCGCCGGTCACTGGGTCTACCTTCGTGGTTGAGGAGTCCCTGACCAGGATGACGACGCGCTCCTGGTCCCCAGCTGTTCCTTCGCGTGGAGCGCTCACGAACAGGGCCTGCTCGACGACCGTGGGCAAGGTGCCTCGTCTGCACTCAACGTAGAAGGAGTAGATGCCGTACAGCACGTATGCCTGCGTAGAGAGCAAATGCCACGCGAGGCAACAAAATTAAGTCGGTGTCAGCTTATGTTCACTGGCTCGCTGTCTTATAGGGGACGCGCCGTACACTTTGGGAACAAAGTCATAAAACTGTGCTGATTAGTTCCGGAGGCTCTTACGAACATGTGAGCCTGCAGGCAGCAGGGAATTGGCAATGGCAGCTGGAAAGCGCCCGCTCTTCTTTCAACGTGTGACGTCACATGAGGCACGGACTCAATCGCATGACGAAGAAGTAGCATTGAATGATTTCATGATCGCGGAATGATCATCTGACACTCTTTATATGTTCGCTTTGAATTCAACAAAGACAGTGCACGTAGCTATCTTAAAGAGTAACGAGAAAGTCAATGTTTCGACAAGTGGACTTGTCTTCGTCAGGACAAACACAAGTCCACTTTTCCAAAAGTTTAACAATCTGTTCGTCGACTCGAGCCTCCATCATCCCCTGAGTTTCTCTCCTAGTTTGGAATTTAAGCGAACGTGAGAAAAATACTTCATCAGTAAAAATATCTTGCCCAACTTAAGATACATTATTCAACCATGAATACAAAATATGTTCTTATCAGGAACACACTTCCTGTATCGGCTAGCTTGTCATATGGTAACTATATGGGTGAAATATAAATAAACGCGATGTCAGCTGTAATCGCAGGTCTAAGCACAGAATAAAGCGAGCGACAAAAAAAAATACTAAAGGTTATGGTGAAATAATGTTAGGTGGTTTAAATGGTCAGGTATTCGCAAATGCATTCTAAAGACATCCTGTAACAGAATGCTGTTGCGAATGGTAGCGCAGCAGGCTGTGATTTCCTGCTAAATGCGTGCAGCACACAAATAAGGTCACATAAGCGCCAACAGCGCTGTAGTTTACATTGCTTATCGGGATAGCGCATATACTGCCGGCGACAGATCGTAAGTATACTCGCACGCTCATCACCGACCGCCTTCACGCCCGCGTGCACTGCGAGCGTTTACATGCGTAGGCACTGGCGGTCTCGGCACCTCGGCAAGCGTGAAAGATCACTCATTGTAGGCTAGACGACATTATCGCACATTCAGTCTTTCGGAATATTCGAATAACACCGAAAATTCTAAATTCTCGAATAGCCTTTCCTTTTTCTCTCTCTCTATTCGCTTACGAATGTTGAAAATGTAATATCCCACGAATATTACGAACAGTGGAATATTCGTGCACGCCGCCTAATAAAAGCGAAACGGCTTAGTTGGACATCTGTGAAACTCAACCGAAAAGCTGCTGTAGAAGAAAATAAAGCGGAAAGACAATGGCGCAGGAGAAGGGAACGACGGTGTCAGTGTTGTCCATTCCTCCTGTCCTGTGTCCATGCCTGCAACCTCCCTGCAGAATGAAACCCCTGCCGACCAGCTCAACAATATGTCGTTCTTAGCATAGGACATCCCTAGGCAAGTTAGAAGCGATTAAAAACCGTGCTGCCACCTTGCTTACGCGAGGCGGGCGTTACTGCCGAGGCAGACGTAGACTGCGCCTCGGCGCGCTACCACAAGCGCTGCTACCGCAACTGCGAGAGGTGAATGAACACGCCAAATTCGCCTTACGTTGCGTCAGAGGAAACGAGTAACTGAGAAGTGACAGTGAAAATCTCACCTTTACCATTGCAATCACTGTATACGTAAGGATGCCATTTATAAGCGAAGCTCTCTGAAAAAAAATAAAAGAAATAAAGAGATCCGTGGTGTAAGTTCAGAAGAACCATAACGGTGACTACAGGAACAACCTCCTATGTGCAAACATAGAAAAGCATTCTCATACTGAGTTCCCTCAGAAAAGACCACACCCCTCGCATTGCGTTTGCGTGACAGTATGCAGATAAAAGCCAAAGCACTGTTAGTTAGCAAAAATACATCCATCTTGATTAGTCACAGAATAGCTCCACAAGTAATAAGACGGATCCCTCAGTATTCCGGCCATCAAAGCAGAATGACGCGTTAGCACTCGGTGCAAGTCTCACGCAAAACAGCAGCGCACGAAAAGTACCACTCAGAGAAAACTAAACTTTGAAACAATCAACAATGACCGAACAGGAAACACCTCATGAGCGACGAGAACGCTTGTTTCAAGTGTGAGTAATGCCGGTGTACACGAGTGAATTAACCGGGGTGAAAATATCAGTGCTTCACATAAGTGCTCTCACATGCATTTTCTTCGCCCAATAGGCTGATAACTATGGCCTATAAGTATGAAACGGGTCGTCTGCGGTATTAAGCACACGGCCCCTTTCAGAGTAGTGCAGAGAAGGCGTGGTCCTGCAATTGCCTTTTCCACCTGGTCATACCAGGCAAGTCGGTGCATTAAGGTCAATCTGCTAGAACACAAACGTTATTCGCTGGGCGACGCGCACTTTCGCGAGGCAAAACACTATTTTCGACGGTAGTGCGCGCCCGTCTTTCATTTGGTACTTATCTGTGTACCGAGACCCATAGAGTGTCCTACAAAAATACTAGAGGGAAATGTGGCGCTAGTGTCTATGGGAGTTCCAAATAAGGTGGTTCAGCCAGAATGGGAATAATGGCTATGATATGGATTTGCCTAGTCTTCGTGCTTCTGGCTTTACACAGCTTTGCGACTTTAAAAAAATGGGTCGTTTACGTGAAATAGTGCACTAAAACGGAATTTTGAGATAATTATGTACGTGCACAGGTACTTGTTGCTTTTTCGCTGCTAGAAAAATACCGAACGCTCATAAATTTCGCAATATTATGCGATAATGTCAATGTCTCCTCCTTTTGAGGCCTACAAAAACACGAAAAGTAGTGAGAAATGTACATGTGCTCCCTCTGTTGTCTTACATGAAAATGAGCTTGCATTTTTAGAACGCTTGATAACGAAGCAATTTATTTTATTCCGCTGTTCAAACAGTGTTGTTTGCATGTACTGTTCTTTTGTTTTCAGACCTAACAACGCACACTTTTTAGCGTCTCTAAACAAGGTCGGTGACATAGGTGTTTAGGCTGATTGATTTTACGTCTCAAAACCAGCTATGATTATGAGAGACGCCGTAGTGGAGGTCTCCGGAAATTTCGACCACCTGGGGTTCTTTAACGCGCATTGACATCGCACAGCACACGGGCTTCAACATTTCGCCTCCATCGAAATGCAGCCGCCGCGGCCGGGATTCGATCCCGCGACCTTCGCATCAGCAGCCGAGTGCCATAACCACTAGACCACCGTGGCGGGGCATGTTTATATCGAATAAAAACAACTGAGTTGGGTGTCAGCGCTAGAGTCCATCTCATTTTCTCCTTGTGCATGCGTTGTTCTTCGCGCTCTATTTCACAATGCTCAAGAGCCATTACCAGCTGGCACAACTGTCGATTCTTCTAATCTTAAGACATTCAGCTACTTACGCGATAGGACTCTTCATCAACGTCGGAGCCCATTTTTTCAATATTTTCCTGCAACACATGTAGAGAGCTTGGTATGACGGCATCCAATTGCATTTGTATCATGGTGCAGACGTACGGAGTAATTATGCGCATTCCCTTGCAAAAATGCCATATATGGCGATATCAGGAATTAGACATATCTGGCTATATATGGCTCGTGTCAGTATGTGACTGCATTCGCCCAAATCGTGATAGAGGCATACGTGACATTAAAATACCTGCACGAACACGAAGAATGCCATGTAAGACTGACATGCATTGGGCAAATACGGCCACATATGGATACGTGCCATATATAGCCAGATATGTGTATATGTCTATGCAGTATATGGCGCGTGTCTATATGTGGCAGTATTTGCCCGATACATGTCAGTCTTACATGGCATTCTTCGTGCAGGTATTTTAAAGTCGCGTGTGCCTCTGTCACGGCTTGGACGAATGCGGCCACATACGGACACGAGCCATATATATAGCTACAGATATGCCCAATTCTTGATATCGCCATATATGGCATTTTTGTAAGGGTTACAATGGAAATTCCTACGCCGAACCCATCATGCTTAGTCTTCATATCGGTCGTTTCATTTCTAAAGTGAAGGTAATTGCGATAGCAACATTCAACTGATTAGCAACATCCAATCAGCAGAGCGAGAAAGTAAGCCTAAGCGAAGCAATAATACGAGCTAACTTATGTTGGTCCCTCATACGAAATTATTCACCAGAAATTTGGGGGAAGCCAAGTGGCCAGTCCGGCCACTGCTGCCCACTTCGTTTAAATACACGTTGTGTTTGAGCACAGAATACTTTTTGGACACTAGTACATCGCCAATTCAACCCAGCGCGACGTCGAAGCACTTATGGTGTTGCGCCTCAAAGAGAGCAGCGCTGCTGCTGAATTCTTTATTTCTGCGCACTTGAGGTTAAATTCGCAGTGTCCCTAGTAAGCAGTTAACAGATAACTTTCGCATGTAATTTCGAGGGTCACGAAATACAACCTGCAGTGGATGCAGATTTTAATCCAACTTTTGTGACGCGAGGCGCACTTATCGAAAACGAAAGCGCAATGTTTATTTTTTGTTTACTAATTTTTAACAGATAGACAGATGATGTTTTTTTTTCTTTTTGTGAAGCAATGTTTTTCGTAACTTCTACCGCTGACGTCATTCTTATCTGTTCTTTTTTTTTTTACCGCAAGGTTAGTCGTCGAGGTGGTTGAAAGATGACGAAATGATGGTTAAAATCCAGTCTGAGAAGCACATACCATTATTACCATTTATATATTTTCACAAAGCTACAGACGCCAGCAGTGAAAACCCATTGCACTAGACTAGAAGAGACGGGAGACGTGGTAATTCGGTGGGAGATCTTTCCACCATTACATTGACGTTGAAAGCTTCACAACTCAAAATAAGCACTCACTTGTCAAAAGGACAGAAAGTTGAGCGAGTTGGTAACAGTCCATAATCAAAAGAAGAGGCGTGCAGGACACGGACACAAGGAGAGCAGTGAACAACACGAACGCCGACTAACAACTGATGCACAGCACAGAGGCGAAAAAGAAAGAAGACACACAGCTTATCTGCGCATGCTCGGAATGGTAGCGCCACCTGTCAATCGGTTAAACGTGCCGGTCTTCGCGATAGACAACTCCTAAGGCTTTCTATCTCCTCTCTGTTTAAGCTAATCGACGGCTGACTCACGCATGCACTTCCACTAATACTGATATGCCAGGCCTCAACCAATAAACGTGTATCTTCGTTCTTATGCCTATACAGGATCTCGGTTTTGTCTAACTCGGGCATGCAGCTACAGACCTGGCAGTGCAAGGATATATTCGACGGCGTCCCACCTGATAGCGACCTTCTGTGTTCAATTAATCTTTGATTAATACAACGCGCAGTTTGCCCTACACAAAAACGTCCGCAGCTAAAAGGAATCTTATAAACTACACCCATGCGACAGTCGGTGAAATTGTTCTTGGCTAGGTGCTTAACCGGACAGATATCCGTTCGCTTCTTACCGTCCATCTGCTCATTTTTTCTATGCACTGCAGCACAAACCCTTCCGAACTTATTGGGAGCCGTAAACACGTGTGTGGACACGTGTGTCCGTGTCCTGCACGCCTCTTCTTTTGATTATGGACACTCACTTGTCACGTCTTGCATTTAGTTACGTGAGAATGTTGTCGTGAGAATGTTGATGAGCTGTCCGTCGAGCTTGCAAGCATATATGCCAGGAAAATGTATAATCTAAAATTTTGATTAACATCAATGATAAGTTTAATATAATGAAGAGCATTGTTCCCAAAGATTTCAGTTCATAAGTACTCGTTACCATGTGTCCAAAAGGCTTCAAAAATTATATGACCAGCACCACGATTCGCTTGTACTCCCTCTTACGAAATATTCTAGCAGATGGGGCCAAGCGTCGCCATCTGTTTTGGCCTAGGCGTTTTACTTCGGCCGGACACTTCTTACTTTATGTGGTCGTCTGAGGCCAGCGCCTTGCTTTATAGAACGAAAACTTCAAAAATTGACGAGAGGCCAGTTAAAAATGAAATATTCAGTTATGTTCAAGAATGCCTCCTTAGCATTTATCTGAAAATTTATCGCAATTCTCTAGTAAATCAGTCAGGAGTGTGCAAGTAGTGATTTTCGAGACCGAATCGAATGGGAATAGAACAGCTTTACAAGCTAATCGAATAGAACGTCAGAGCCTTTTCGACTGCTTCTCGAGTATTGAACAGCCGTTCTTAAACCGAAGTTCACTGCCTGGTATTCCTAACTTTAACCATAAAACAGCAAAACGTTGCAATAAGATAAAAAAAAAAACCAAGCAGACCCTTTGTGTGCATAGGACTCTTCAGAAAGCGCGAATTGCTATTGCATAGCCCGTGAAGGCACGCTCATTGGGTGAGATAGCCTGCTCCACCACGTAGGTCCTTATGTTTTATGCCTATAATATGCCGGTGGCTTTAAAATTTATCGTGTCTTCTCACTAATTTGTTTGTTGCGACGCTATACGTTTCAAGACGGGAATCGAATATGACATTATTCGAAACGATATTCCCGAATATTCGCCCTAAAATTTTTCATTCACGCACCGAACGAAGACCACCAAGCATGCAGTGAGGTTCACATTACTGTGTGGCTCTCACTTTGCGGGTACACTGTATGCAAGTCCAAAGTAATGTGCATGTTATCCCAATGGCGTTCAAAACCGCTAAATGTCAATGGCAAGAACAAGAACAAGGCCTATCGATATATTTGTATCAGTGGTCAAAATTGCGTCAGTCAGGTGTCTGTAACACTTTATGATGCTCAAACGACATCGTTGAGCATGTGATAAGTGAGATAACTTGTATATACGAGCAGTTTACCGTCTTGCCGCCCTGGCTTCGAGAGTGTATCAGCGCGTTTATGTGTACTTGATTAGAGCCGAATCAGACTAGTTATAAGGTCGGCACCTTCATTGCTTCTTCATCCTTCCTCTAAGCTTTTCTTTTAAAAAAGCTTTGCGCTGCAGCATCATGACCTACAGCAAGTACCAACTCGCCCAGGAAAAAGTTACTGGGGAGCTTATTTCACCCCTTGCTGGAGCCGCCTGTAGCCCTTCGTGTGCCTCTTTTAAACGTTAAAGATGCCGTACTTTACTTATTATCACAAAGGTGGTTGTACTACCGCGTGGTGACCGTGCGCAATCAGCGCTTAGTAGAGCGACTTACGTATTTTGACGCGAACTTAGTAGCAGCGATGTGTCCCACGTAGCAGAACAGGGTTGATCCTGTGTTCCAAATGAGGAAGGCGTTGAGCGTTCTCAGCATTTTTTCCTGCACGCAAGGGAACGTCGTCGGCAACAATTCATCACACGTGAACAGTCCGGAGCAGCAGGCAAGCGCAGCAGCGCTTCAACGATAGTTCAAAGTGCCGTCATTTTAGGGGTGACATTTATCGGCCAATACTTTCGAGTTGGCGGTATATCGACGTCTTCGCCACCGCCTCGATTGCCGAGAGAGACAGAGACGTTATGACAATGATAATTCTATTGCTACCAGTAGAAAGCTGGCGGTGGCGGTGAGAATGAAAATAACTATCCGATTCCACAGCCTCTAACTGCCGGTGTACATGAAGCAGAAGCTAGAGGGTAACGGGAAACATTGTGCAATATGTCTACATGTGATCTACTACTGACGCAAGTAGTTTCGTAGGGTTAGGAAAATCTCCCCTGCAGAGTTGTCATATTGTCGCGGTGAATAATCCAGCAGCCTATTCGTAGAGATAACATCGGACTCCTAACTGGGCAAACTTGAATATGGCAAAGAAAGTAACACACACGGAACAAAGGTAGCAACGAGTGCAATGTGCCCTCATATAAATCGTCATCTGCCGACATTGCCGGTGGGCTACTTATAGGTGTGCATGACTTACTTATAGGCTACTTATAGGTGTCCAGAATGATCACTGGCAACGGTGTACTCCGGTATTCGCGCTGAGCGAGAAATGTGGCAAATCAGGAACCAAAATAGGGGCACTACAAGAGCCACGGGTATCCATAAAACGCACGCTTTGTTATACGTCAGCAAAATTATCCGTTTGCGCGCACTTACGGTGGGTAGAGCATCGTTGTTAGGCATGACCTGCGTATGATGAGAGAACAGAAATAAGCGGAGACATTGATTGGACAGAAACACTGAATCCACAACGTAAAGGCCGCGTGATAATTCAACGTTAGTCGCGAGAGTGTGAATAAAATTGATCAAAAATTACGCGCTAGTTCTCACGGCCCGCGAGATAAATATGGAGAGTTCGTATTCGCTACAAACAGGGGATACGCAAAATCAAGCGAGGGTCACCGAAGCGTGTGGGTCGAAGTGTGCTGCTCCGAAGTACCCTATAGGCGGAAGTGTGTTGGTCATTTAAGGACGTAGCAGATATAACTGTACCTCCTTTTTATGAACCGCGAAATTTCCCTGCGGGTAAGAAATGGGTGGCCGGTGCGGTAGACGGGGCAACGCGTTATGCCATCACGCGAGCACTCTCTACTCTTTATTCTTTTTACTCCTGTTCTCGCTCTTTTGCGCTGTTTAACTACCTTGAGCAAGGTGCACCAACAGGTCCAAGTTACTTCCCTACTGGACCCATGGCCTATGGGGCCGATCCTCTCTTTCGGAAAACGATGCTACACCACCGTGCTTTTCATGAGCTACTCGTTTATCAAGGCCGTTGCTTTCTTACCAAAGTTGTCGACGACACCCTTTGCACTTGCTCAACGACCCACAAGTTGACCACGACTTATCATCCACAGATGAACGGACTTAATGAGCGTCTCCACCATGCACCCACGGACGTGCTCTCCGAATACGGGTGTGATAATCACGGAAAGTAAAACTACACTCCAGCTTTCGTGACCTCTGCCTGTAATCCATCACGCCGTAATCTTGCTCGGTTTCGTTTGGCCACAACCCACTCCTGCCTCTCGGCTGCAGCTGCTTTCTTCTGATGCCAGCTCAACCGCGTTCTATACTCATGGTGTCATTGCTAGCGCACCTACAGCACACCCCTCATTGACCGTGACCGTCTTTTGTTCTTTAGAACTATCCGAAATCGTTATTGATTTAGTCGTCGTCCTAAAGATCCTCTGTCGTGGGGCTGTATCGCGGACATTGTTAAATTGCGCCACATTGTGGAATTCGCCATCTTGTCAGCTCTGATTGGCCCAAAGCGCCGCTATGGTATTGGCTATAATTGCTACCAGTGTATAATTTGACAAAATGGCGGAATATGTCAGTGTCCAGAACAGCATCTATGCTCTGGCTGTCCTCGCATTGCATTGGATTTTTCGAAAAACTGCTGCAGCGATACATCGAGCCTTATACCGGATTCTTCGCCAAGTCAGCGACCTTACTTGTGAGATCTCAACACTGACTGCTAACGTTTTATCTGGTTTACCAGTAACTAATATTATTGCACATTCCCTCACTAAAGCTCTACAACTGAAATACTGACTAAATACACTAAGATGCACTGAGACAGTGCCTCACACCACGTACTTGATTCTGCCGCCACTGTGGACAAAGGGACGTCGTGCGGCGAAGAAATTGACGCATTGTAGTCATCAGTATATGGCGCTGCATTGACTACAGTGCTACAGCGCTGCGCCTAGTGCCCCTACATGGTGCAAATATTCATCCCTTAGCATTGTAAAAAGAAATGTGTGTTATTTTAGAAACAGCGCTCGTTTACTTGGGACTGCTTACTATTTATGGCATAAAGTAGTGACGCTAGTTGTCGTGTAAATTGTTAGAATGAAATGCTTAGAAACTGAGACTTATCAAGCGAGCGGCCGTCTGCCTCTATATCAGTCCGATCACAATATGTCCATCCGTACGTAGCTCTGTGGAAGAGAGCCGAACGGCGTCAGGACACAGGCTGGGGAACAGTAAGGCAGGCCGCTTTGAAATGGATCCAGTGGCTATGCGTTGTCGATAACCATACGGAGCCATGCGAAGTAAATTAATAGGTGTAACACTAAGGAGCAAGAAAAGACCGCAGTGCGTCAGGAAACAAACCGGTGTTATCGACATCCTCGTGGAAATCAAGCAAGATAACCGGTACTCACTAATGTTAACAGACTGGATTCCAAGAGAAGCATGCATGGAAGGGGGCGGCGTAAGCTTAGGTGGGCAAATAAGATCAAAATGTTTGCTGGGATAACGTGGCTGCAGTTATCACGGGACCTGGTTAATTCGAGCAACGTGACATGTGCATTTTTACTTCAGTTTTCGTAGACAGGCTGGTAATGACGACGGTATACGCCAGAGTCACCTCATTGTGGATGCAGTGAAAACGAGGAAATGGAGACTTTCGGCTCCAGATTGAGTTCTTTTTCGTTGAACTGCGTGCAAATGTATTGCAAACAAACTTGTTTCTAAGCAACACATAACATCAGTGGAGGACGTTCTGCTCACACCCGCCATGCGGCATAGCACTGTCGAGACGTCATAGTTTCGCTTCACACGACAGTGCTAAACTTTCTTAGGCGCCTTGTTTCCAGCATTTGAACACTATAGTGCATTTATTTGTATGCACTGTGAGTATTTGTGCATTTGTGCATTTGTGAGCAGCACTATTTCAAGACACGCTGAACAAAACCAAAAACAAAAGTCGAGGCATCTGTAGAGCGCTAACAATGATGTAACTTATACCGAGATCACTAAACGAACGACGTATCCTGAAGTGTGCGCAAACATTCCTTTCAATATTCAGGTGCTTGCGAAAGAATGGTAAGAGACACCGTAAAATTACAATGCAGTGTTCAAGAAAAGTGACTATAATACTCATCGCCTAAGTGCTTACATGCGCCCAGAGGGCTTTGAGTATTTTAAAAAGCCGTCGCTATAAATATTCTTCATCAGTACCACAAAGCACAAACATTGCACTTTATGTTCGTGGTTGCCAGCGTACATACGTCGCTTTGGAGAGAGCTGATCATCTTGAAGTCGGAAAGCAGGTTGAGAGTGGTCTCGACGCCAAAGGCGGCATCGTAGGCAGCTCCTTTGCCTGCGCAAGAGAAGCCATCGTTGTCAGCCTTGTGCAACTTTGTTTTCGAATGGCCTTGCGGCACCCAGTCGAAGAAAACGAAAACGAACTTCAAGAGAGCCGATGGCTCTATTCCCGAATACAACTTGTCCCAGTGGACTTTTCTACGTGTGTACATCATACAGCATTAGAACAGGGAATGTCGCAGGAGCCAACGTTTCGACAAGCGGACTTATCTTCGTCATGGCGGCGACCTGACGAAGATAAGTCCACTTGTCGAAACGTTGGCTCCTGCGACATTCCCTGTTCTAAATCGTATTTTGCGATCTGTTCATCAATTCAAGCATCCATCTTCCCCTGAGTTTCTCTTCTAGTTAGCATTAGAATTGGGCACGCAGGAGCTGCGTTCATTGAGTGCGCACGCTACTTCAAGAAATAATGCGCGTGCCCACGGTATTAGCGTAGGACGCATGCGCAGTGGCAGCAAACTCAGACATAGCGCACGCCAAGCTTTCGCTACCCTATTCTAAACGGCCTACTAAACGCACCATTAAACATTAAGCATTGCTACACTAAAGTCGCTAGATTTTCAGTGGAGACTAGGTATCCAGGGACTCTAGGCTATACTAGAGGGCAGATTCAACGCGAGATTATTCGCATGCGCTTCGCGTCCGGCCATTCTTCCTTTGTTTCATTTCCAATAATAAGTCCCATTAATAAAAACATGATGATCTTGAAAGCGTCTGTGTGCTTCACGAGAGACATATACCCAACTTTCGCTGCTACTTCATCGCATTATTCCGCAATCAACACAACGCAAGCAACGTTACCGAGCGACGGCGCAGCTGTGGCATATATCTACTACACGCCCTTCCTTGAGATGCCGCGGGTGATGATGTTGCATCCGCGTGAAGAGAATTAGTCAGAAATTGCGAATGAGAATGCTTCGGAGGGATAAATTGGCCGTTCTTGCTGGACGATGCAGTTTTGACGTGGGTGCCACTGCTGCGTGGTACCACTGCTGCTGCGAAGTAGAGTACTTGGTCGACAGGCATAAGAACTTGAACATTATTTCGTATCCATACAAAATACCTATAACCGAGACACAGACGAAGAAGCCCCGAAAAGGCCTCGCTAGGTCTGTGTCCCTTAATGAGAACAGTTAACAAGTGCGCAAAGAGAAAAGAAGAACATTTGAACACATGGATAGTCATCGAAAACATTGCATCCGCCACGGTGGTACAGTAGTTATGGTACTCGGCTGCTCACCCGAACGACTTGGGTTCGATCCCGACCGCGGTGGTTGCATCATCAATGGATGCGGAAATGGTAGGGCCCGGTACTGAGTAAGTGCACATTAAAGAACCCCAGTTGGTCAAACTTTCCGGAACTCTCTCCTGTGACATACTTCATAAACATGGCCCGTAAAAGCCCATCAAGTATAGGGAAGCCGTGCACATATAAACGACATGTGCTGCAAGAGAAAATGCAGGCAGAAATTTATGCAACAATGCATGCCAACAGCACCAAAGAAAGGAAAAGGTGAAGTGTATATTTCACTGAAAAATAATTAAAATTAAATGTCACTGGGGTTTTACCGGCCACAATCACGGCACGACGATGCGGCACGCCTTAGCTCGAGATTCCGGATTGGTTTTGACCTGCTGGAGTTCTTTAACGTGAACCAAAATCCAAATATACGGGTGCCCTTGCATTTTTCAAATTCAAATTCAAATTCAAATTCAAAAATTTGTTTTATTGTTTTCTTGTACAAGATACAAAAGGATGTTGGGGCTAAAGGCATTTAGCCTGACAAAGGTCCCAACACCCTTGTACACAGTTCGTACAGCACCAAAAAAAGAAACAAAATACAGTTTTTGCGTCATTCAGACCATCATGCACAAAAGAAGCAATAGAGAAAAATATAACTGACAAAAAGTTCATGTTACATTGAAACGAAGTTTTGACTATACACAGCTTGTACATAACATACTCAAATAACAATCACTCAAGAAAAAAATTAGACTAATACATTAGAGACATGTGGTACATAACATTGTTGGGTAATACATTAAATATCAGTACAAAATTCCATCGTCGTCCTACGACCATTGCATACATCAGTATATTTTACGAGCCATCATACCGTATGTTTTCCTGCATTAGTACTTCCTTGACGTGTACCTTAAATGTTTTTTTCTGTGCAATGAAAGTTAAGCTTATGTTCTATTTTGTTTAATATGCAAGTTGTTTGATAGGTAAAAGTTAGTTTACCATAATTTGTTCGTGTTCGTTGTGGACGGCGTAATCTTTGGCGTATCGGGTAGTTGTGTTGTCTAGTTTCTTCGTTGTGCTGATACAATTTTTCCCTGTATATGATTTGTAATATTTTCATGTAAAAGACTTGATCAGCACGAAGCATATGATGTCTTTTAAATAAAGGTGCTGTCCTCAAGTTTGCGTAATTTCCTTGGTGGTTGCAGTAAAGGCGGAGAACTCTTTTTTTTGCAGTAGTACAAGTTTCTTGTAGTTAGTTCTGGTAGTTGTCCCCCACACCAGAGCTCCATAACACAGCTTAGAATAAAAAAGGCAATTGTAGAGTTGTTGTTTCAGCCATAGGGGAACCAGTTTAGAAATTCTGTACATAATACCAATACTTTTTGATAAGTCTGTACACAGTTGGCTAATGTGTGCGTTCCAGCTTAACTCTTCATTAAATGTCACTCCAAGAAATTTCTGGTTTGTTACTTGCTGCAGTTTCCTTCCTGCATAAGTAATGGTTACTTCCTTATCGATGAATGTATTGCGTGACCTGAATATAATATATTTCGTTTTTTCAGCGTTTAATTGCAATTTATTTTGATTCATCCAACAAGCTAGTGATACAAGGTAGTGATTCACACTGTGTTCTAATTCATTCAAGTCCTGTGATTTAAAAAATAGATTGGTGTCATCAGCGTACATTATCAGCTCGGGTGAATCAGGTATATTAACTATATCGTTTACGAAAATTATGAATAATAATGGACCTAGCTTGGAGCCCTGCGGAACGCCTTGTTCAAGCGTTAGATAGCTTGACGAAACATCCTGCATACGTACGAATTGTTGACGGTTATTTAAGTAGCTTTCAAGCAACCGATTTGCGACGCCCCTTATTCCGTACTTCTCCAATTTCCGTAACAAAATTTTGTGATCTATAGAATCAAAAGCCTTCTTTAAATCTAAAAATAGACCAAGCGTATAGTTTTTGTCTTCAATATTTTTTATTATTTTATCTTTGATATATAAAAGTGCTTGTTCAGTGGATTTATTCTTTTGGAAGCCATACTGACTCTTTGTAATTACCTTGTGTGTATTAAAAAAGGTAACTAATCTGTCGTAAATTACATGTTCGTAAATTTTTGAAAACACAGTTAAAATAGATATTGGTCTGTAATTACTAAATTGTCCCTTATCACCCCCTTTGTGTATTGGTGTAACTCGGGCTATTTTCAATTCTTCTGGGAAAATTCCATCAGATAATGTTAAATTCAGTAGATAAGCTAGCACTTCGCTAATTTCATGCGCGACATGTATTATTACATTCGCAGTAATTTCGTCTATACCCGCGGCTACATTTCGTTTTAGTTTTCTTATTACTTCTACTACTTCGATAGGATCTGTTGGCCTCAGGAAAATAGTTTCACTGACCTCGCTTATAACTACACCATCTTTTCTATTGCTTTCTGCACCAGGTGGATAAGCTCCTGCTTTTATAAAGTGTCTGTTCATATCGTCAACTAATTTTATGTTTTCTGATGCCGTCAGGGCTGTGTGGGATTGGCCACTTTTTGTTCTTCCTGCTAGGTTGTTCACTGTTTCCCACATTTTTTTTTTGGTTGATTGCGCAGCCGATAAAAAAGTTGCTCAAAGTATGCGTCTTTGGCCCTTTTTATATCGCTCTTTAATTTATTTCTATATTTTTTGAACTCCTTTAGCACTTCTTGATCGCGATTTCTAAGAAACTTGTGAAATATTGAATTCTTATGTTTTATACGTTTATATAAGTTTTTATCTACCCATGGCTTTCTTGCTTTTTTGTTTCTGCGATGTGCTTGTTGCAATGGAAAAGATATGTCATAGTAATCACGCATACGCTGCAAGAAAATACTGTAAGCCCTCCCAGCATCGGATTCACTATACACATCTTGCCATCGTTCTTTTAACAGCAACAGCCTAAGATTTTCCAATGTTTGATCATTAATCTTGCGATGAAAGTGATCTTGGCGACTTGCATTTCCGATATTGTAGCTCATTTTGATTACGCAAAAAATCGGAAGATGATCGCTTACGTCTGAAACTAGAACACCTCCTTTGATGTCACTACTGCATATATTTGATAGGCATACGTCTATCAAAGTAGCAGAAGTTGCCGTTACTCTTGTGGGTATATCAATAAGGCTCTTGAAAGCATGACAATAAACAAGATTACTTATCTCGTGTGACCATGTGTCTTCTGAAATCATGTTTATGTTAATGTCACCCATGATAATGGAGAGTTCACTTGCTTGGTGTTGTTGTTAAGTAACTGCTCTAAAAAATTACTAAAATTGATTTTTTGCCCACTCGGGGGTCTGTAAATTACAGATACTATTGTTTTCCCTATTCGCAATGTTAAACACTCGACATCCTCATTTATTTCTGAGAGTTCTTCAGCCACAGAGTAGGAAAGGGAGTCTTTAACATATATTGCCACTCCGCCACCTTTCTTTTTGTTCCTCACCAGGTGTTCAGAATGATAGCCAGAAAAAAATGGTGTTTGTTCATGTGCAGTCATCCAGGTCTCGGTTATACAAATAATATCGAAATTTACTGCTGTTGATTCGAAAAAGATGCTCAGATCTTCCGTTTTATTTCTCATGCTTCTCGCATTAACATGTACTGCTCTCAAAGCATTCTCTTCATTGAACTCTTTCGCAAGTCTACCTAAGGTGTAGTATCCATTTTGTTTGTTTTCGTTTGCCATTTGGAAATGCCTCTCAGACAGTGCCCGTCTGTTCTGCTGCTGTCATTTTGGAAAGATCGTCTAGACAGGTTATGCGCAGAATAGGAGTGTTGTCATCCCTTCTTGCGCATACTTTGCCTTTTGACGTCCAAACATACTTCCACGTTACTTCTCTCTTTCTTTGTTTTGCGGCTGCAAGCAATTTCTTGTTCGCCTGTGTCAGGTGCTCATTGACGAACACATTATTTGTAGTCTGATATCCCAATGTTGCTGCATTTAACTTCTTTTTCCTTGCCATTGTGAAAACCTCATCTCGCTTACTTCTTTGAACAAAACGAACAATTATATTCTTTGTTCCTGCCTTCGGAGTCTGCACCCAGTGGCAGGTGTCAATATCAGTCGGACTAATCGTGGCACCAACGCATTGCCCTATCCGTTCCACAACTTTTATGGGATCAGTCTGTTCTGTTATTCCCTTAATTTCCAGATTGTTCATGCGCTGATACTGCTCCATTTCATCGATTCGTTGTGACAGTCTTTCATTTTCCGTTTTTAATTTTCTGTTTAGGGTTGTCATCTCCCTTACTTCCTCTCTGAGTGCTGCAATCTCTTTGCTCAGGCCTTTCACATCATCGCATGTGTCCGAGCAATACTTTATGCTGTCCTTCAATTCCCTCATCTCTGTTCTCAGGTCACGCTTCAGATTTTCAATTAGCTTCCCAACCTCTTTTATATCAGATGGTGCCATGATTAGTAACAAGAATGGTAGCACAAGAGAAAAAGAGACACTTTGTTCGGCAGCAGTGCGTCTGGAAAAAAAAAAACAAAAAAGCTACGCAGTAAAAAAAATTCTCACCTGCAATTGCAGACAGCTCAGATTAGATGCGTGCCGTAGTCGCACTGCTGCCGAACTGTTGAACGAGTCGATCAGTCCGTCATATTTGAAGCAGCGTCTCGGTGGGCGTAGTTGCCAGTCCGTAGGCAGTCACGTTTTTCACACCCATCGGCACGCCGATGGCACGCCGATTTCACACCCATCGGCACGCCGCAAAGTTGAACCGTTGTCTTTGTGCTCAGAAGCACGTGCTAAGCAACAATGGCGGGTCACTCCGACATATTCTGGTCGCCATAGTCCAATAGCTATTGTGTTATGGCGAGCGCCGTTAATAACATTGCTGAACTCGCATGTCGACGGTGCTCAGCAAGCTCTCGGCGGTGAGGCAGTGCCCAATGATGACACTGTTCGATACTACTCAGAGTATTGCGTACCAAAACACGCCCCCGTGCCATGTGACTCCGCATATACGTGGGTTGGTGGCCCCTACCACCCTTCTTTGAAAGCTAAATATTGATAATCTGATTGATTTCTGGGGTTTTACGTCCCAAAACCAGCCGCGATTATGAGAGACGCCGTAGTGGAGGTCTCCGGAAGTCTTGACCAGCTGGGGTTCTTTAATTTGCACTGACATCGCACAGTACACGGGCCCCAGCATTTCACCTCCATCCAAACGCAGCCGCCGCGGCCAGGATTCGATCCCGCGACCTACGGATCAGCAGCCGATTACCGTAGCCACTAGACCACCGTGGCAGGACAATTTTGAAAATCTGGTGGCCCATTTCACAAAACATCTTTTCATAAGTGCTTTTTTTTTCATTGGTTGGTCTGCTTCTCTAATGGTATGTCCGTCATCGGCATTGACTGAAATTTTCTCTTACGAACTTTTTTGTCGTAAGTTATTGTTGTGAGCACAGGCCCTGGTGGTCGGCCGAGATGTATATGCTGTTTCACTTCATGCCCACCAGCTAAGTATACCTTCCCATATACAGGCCACGATGTATCATGTGCGCAAATGTCGTTACCACTGACGCGCTTATTACTAAATTCCAGCTTGTCGCATCATTCTCATGGCGCATTTAGCAAGCGCAGACTTTTTCCCCGAGCGTCAGCGTATCTGCTGCAGAAATATAAAATGGATCGGAAAACCATATTTTGCTATGCCGGGCGGTACTAAATACAAATAGAATGTTACCATATCCAATGCACTAACCATCAAGGCTTTTTCTCGGAGCGCCAAAACCTGTTATACTTAAAGTATCCTCATTCACTTCATGCTAGGCTTTTCCATGTCACATGGACTTATTGTACGAACTTACTGTCAATTATTCGGTAGCTGCCGAAGACATATATGGCAATGCTGATCGTGTTGACCACCTGCAGAAAGGAAATGAAGCGAAAGTTTTCAGGTCCTTAATCGACTTTCTATTTCAAGAAGGTAAATCAGTGGGCGAACCTTTAATGCAATCCACTGTGGTCATATGCACGTTATGGGTGCAACCGTCAGCGACCGGCGCGCATGTTAGCGAAGCCCGCCTATACGAACTGCACAACCACTGACACCTTTATGGTAGTCTAAAGCATATTATGTTAAATGCGCAACATTTCTTGGCGAACATGAGCAACTTTGAACGTATCTATCTATCTATCTATCTATCTATCTATCTATCTATCTATCTATCTATCTATCTATCTATCTATCTATCTATCTATCTATCTATCTATCTATCTATGTCGTCTCTTTCACTTCGTGCATATCAAGACTGGGATGGTAGGGTAGGGCGAACGTGAATGATTGATCTTGACATCGCCAAAAAGGATACTGCTACGGCATGAGACAGGCAGTCGATGTACGAGCCGGGCAAGAGCAGAAGACGACAAGAGCTAGTGTAGCTGATGGGCGCCATCTTTCCTCGGTCTGACCAGCAACCTAGCGCGCCCCAGTAAGCAAAAGTAAGTCGACCTTCAACGTAACTTCCTTTGTGGTGGAGGTGCGGGTAACGTTGACCAAGAAGACGGAGCGGCTGCGGCCAATCCTACGACGAAGCCGACGCCTTCCTCGACTACGCCACCACTGACGCCACCACTCCGACGCCACCACTGGAGATCCCGATGTCTCAGAACGGCAACGACCAGCGATCTCTGTCCTCCGCGGCGCACATGCGGATGCACATGATGGAACCACACTCGTTCCCAGGAGAATCCGGCGAGGACGTGGAAGAATTGCTCACTCATTACAAGTGTATGAGCAAGTGCAACGGACGGCACCCGTCGGCTCAGTTAGAGAACGTCGTCCTCTTCATGACGGTCACCGCAATTCTGCGGTTCGAGAACCACAAGGACACACCAAGAACGTGGGACCGCTTCGTTAGTGACATCACAAAGTGCTTCGGAGATTCCATAGCGAAGAGGAAGCGGGCGGAGCAGACGCTGCTTCAGCGTGCACAAGTGTGAAGTGAGACCTGTACCACGTACATGGAGGCGGTCTTGAAGCTCTGTGGATCGGTCAACCCTCCTATGCCGGAAGAAAATATAGGTCGGCACATTCTCAAAGGGATCGGCGAAGATGTGCATAACAACTTCAACGGAAAAGAGTGTCTCTGATTGGTCGCCGACCTCACGAAGCATCGCCGTATCACGCCACAGTTCCGGCCGGAGGTTAGCGAATGTTACAATGGTTGCAAGTGCCGACGACAGCTCCGGCTATCCTGTTGATATTGCTGCCACTATACGGCAGATCGTCCGCGAAGAACTAGAACGGCACACAAAAGGAGCAGCGGATGTCGAACAGCTTGGTCGTGCTCCCAACCAACCCAATGAACCTGCATGCGTCCGCAGTATCCTGGCTGCCTCCCATGCCAGGCGCTGTATAGCTATCGTGCCGATCAGGGACCGCAGTATCGATGTCATTTTCCCAACTACATGACGCGCGAAGAGCACTTATGAACCTCTCACCACTTATCGGCAATCCGAAAGTCGTGCTTACTATCCGCAACACTCCAGGTTTTACTGCGAAGCATACAACGCTAGAAGTATACAACGCCCGTTTGTTATAGATGTGGTGCTACAGGTCACGTTTCTCGATTTCGTGGGAGACGCCGATAGGCCAGATACCGTCCACCACCAATCGGAATAATTTCGGTCGCTATGTTGTGACAACCACTTGAAAACTGATCTTGGAGCTGCCAGTACCACAGGCTAAGCACTTGGAAATGCGTTCGCACAGCGTAACAGAATGGGTGCCTTGCCAGCTTTAGACCGCTGCCTGACGTCACCAACCAGTCGCCAACGCCGCTCATTAAAGCCGCGGCGACGCCCTACGTCCTCACCACCGTCGGAAAACTAGCCTACGCCTCCAGTGGAGGTGAGGTCGCCGGCCATGTTGGGCTTCTGCGAAATATTCCTCATGTAATGGTGATCAATCTTCGTTGATGGTATACCTGCAAATGCGTTAGCGCGTACTGGTGCTACCGTGTCCGTCATGACGGCGACGTTGAAAGAAAGGTTTGGACGGAAAGTTATGGTCCGGTGGAATGATGGTGTGACGTTTTGGAGAGTAGCATGATTCCTTTCGGTATTTCCGTCGCAAGTGTTTTGTTCTGCGGCGAAGGTTTCAAAAACAGAATTTTTAGTATTACCTCGTGGCACTCGTGATGTGATTCTGGGTATTGACCTTCTTAAGGAGTGTGGTACTTCTGTCACTTCTGGTACAGGCAAAATAAGTTTAACTAAGCACACTTCTCGCCACCTTTGCAGACACATCTTCAGAATACTTTGTTGTTTCCGAAGATTTGCTGCTACCGCCTTATTCACTCTCGCGTGTTTGTGTCAAAGCCGCTACTGCCGACCTTTCTTCATTTGATGCACAAGCTTTACCGCCTGCTCTCCAAGCTGGGCCAAGAAAGATGTACTCATTCCGCGTTCTGTCGTGACAGTAGTGAATGATGCTACAAATATGTGGGCTTTCAATATAGTCATCAGGGGCCGAATTCACAAAACTTCTCTTTCGTAAGTGCGTCTTGTCATTGGTCAGTCGGCTTCTGTAATGATATGTCCAGCATCAGGATTGGCTGAAATTTTCTCTTACGAACATTTTTCTCGTAAGTTGCTTTTGTGAATACGGGCCCAGTTACGTCACGATTAAATACAGCACGGGCGACAAACCCGTACTGTTCGGCCCGGGTTATGGGTATATGCCGCGCAGCTGACGCAGCCTTAAGAACCCAACTCATGTTAATCAATAACCAAAGAAATGAAAATTTCATGAGACTACACTTTTCACGGGTTAAAAGAAAGGAAAACACGCCATTTGTTGTAGCTTGCCATTGAAATGTAGGCATAACAAGCAGGCAAACATCGACAAGCGTCAGTACGCCACTCATTAAGTAAACAGGATGCGAACCATGGACCCCAAGGTGCCATGGCAGGCACGCTACCACCCGCCCCCGGCTACCCATGCAGCGCTTCTCGTACTGTATAGACAAACCTACCGCATCAGCAGGAGTGGTTATATCGCTTATTTTCCGTTTGTAGACAAACGGTAATCCTAGTCGCAACACTTGTCTAAATGCCGAACTGTCTGGCAGAGGCGTGAGATTCATCACTCATTGCTTCGCACGATATCGCTTTCTACAATGCGTGGGACCCACCGAATTTTTCTTCACTACAGGACACTTCGTTCGATTATCACTGCGCGATACCTTCACTCGCATGAACCTTCGGAATATCAGAACGGCGAGGGGAGTTTCATGTTTCATACAGTGGTCGGCTGGCTGTAGCAAGTATATGACACTCTTAATGTCATGATGATTGTCCCTCCATATTATGATACAGAATGCACTAGTACAGCGTAAGCTTTTATGGGCTTGTTACAGTGACCGAAATTGATGGTGTCCGCCGTTGCCGTCCCCTGTCCGCAACCGCTATCAGCATCAGTGTGAAAAAAAATCTCCACGCCTCTGCGAACTCACATCCAGCTCAATATGGGTGGTGCCACTACACAAGCCTCACAGACTCTGATGACTTGGTTGGGCATCTTGCATTCTCAGCCACGGCTCTGATATGGTAGGAGAACTAGAAGCATCCGCCCGCGGTACTCGCCTCCAATGTTCTCAGCCACGAGTCCAATCTATAATGATAGTCCTTTAGGTCATTTTATGTTGCCAGCTACCGGCTGAACGTGGGCGAGATTGACAGAGCACGCAGCAAAATCTATAGCTTACGCTGCTCCGCCGCGCTGCGTCCTCTGCGTAGGCTTGGACGTTTTTTGCTCTCCGTACGAATGAACAACTATTCGAGCGTGCATTGTGCGTGGAGGCGTACTTACGCAGCAGAAGGACAAGATGGTAATGATCCCGTCCTTGGTCATCGCCATTCGGCGCAGAAGGAGGGTGCACAGGCTGGCTGCGGGTAGCAGGTAGCTCCAACTTCTTCTTCTTTCTTCTCAAAGCATCGTGGTGACAAACATGATAATGATAACCGTCGCACCCAACCCAGCAGAAACGTTCTGTGTGGCTATTCCAATAATTCCATATCTTTCTGTACGGCTCATATCGGGAAGTACGATAAAAGTACGCGAAAATATGGAATTCATACTGACTTCATACGTAAACATGTGGATTATTGGACCAGAGACGCTTCCGTCAAAACCTCGAATTTATTAGGTTGAGTTTTGCAAATGATGGCCTCGGTAAAAATGACAGACACTGACTTGATCCGCTGAGGAAATGGTGATAACCCTGGAAGCCACGACAGGCAATGAGGATTGCATCGCCATTATTACGGACTCGCAAACAGCATGCCGAAATTACCAAATGGGACGCATTTCAAAACAAGCATTGGATATTCCGAAAAAGCAGGAAGCGATTCAAGATATGTACATTGTCTGGGCACTTGGGAACGAATCTCTGGCGAGAAATTTAGCGGCTCATGCTGCTGCCCGAGTTCACATCCTCCGGATCGTCATTCCCTTGTCGACCTATGTGCAAGCATTCCCAAAAGATGTACACACATTACAAGCCACTACAAACTGGGCAGGAGGAGTTACCCAACGCCGCACCCCAAACTCACAAGAGAGGAGACGGTGTTGTTCCGGAAACTCCAGACCAGCACATTCCCTCTCGGAACACTCCTGCACTACATGTATCCCTTGAGCTACCGACGCAACTGTACCTTCTGCGCTGCAGCAAATATCATATATCACATGGAATGTGCACCTACCCCTTCGATACCACCTGTCACTGTACCTAACATCGAGCAGAGGGAAGCCCAACTGAGAAGCACAAGCCTCCAAGACCAGCGAAGACTGGTGGACAGGGCAAAGCTATCAGCCCAGGCTCACGGCATCCTGGAGTCTGCCGTCGGCACTTTCTTTCAAATACAGTTTATTCCTCCCACTCCCCGAAACCAACGGTGCGTCAGCAAAAAGTCAATGCAACCACATGAGGCGTGCGCATACACATCTACACAACGATTTCTGGTGTTGGGGCTGAGTGCGCCATCGTTTAGCTTCCCTTTGTCTGGGGTTTTACCACGTGCAGTTCTGGCATCCCCACGCCTTTGTACGTTTCTATTGAACAGACCACATCAGTTGTTTTCATGCACTAACAGAAAATTATCGGAAAGGCGGCCTAGTTGGTTTGGATTCATTATTGTAGATAGCGCACACTGAACGACGACGCAAACACAGAAAACACAAGACCAGCGCAGACTATCAACTGAAGTTTATGCTTGAGAATTCACACACACACATACACACACACGCATATATATATATATATATATATATATATATATATATATATATGAGTAGTAGACCCTCGGAATTGGCAACAAAATGCGGAAAGCGTTTATTCAACGTTTCAGCCGGAGACCGGCCTTCATTAGAGGCCGGTCTCCGGCTGAAACGTTGAATAAACGCTTTCCGCATTTTTGTTGCCAATTCCGAGGGTCTATATACTACTCATCTCTGTCTTCACGCCTCCGGCCTATTCACCACCATGACTGATATATATATATATATATATATATATATATATATATATATATATATATATATATATATATATATATATATATATATATATATATATCCTCAAGAACATCGTCATAGTCGGTGCGAATGAACACACAAAGCGCGCATTTCCTGTCACATGGAACAATAAAAACTATAGAAACCAAGATTGCTAAGCACTCCGCGCATTATCTTTTTTTCTGAGCAGATTAATTGCTTTACTATTCAATGGTATGAAAGGGCGACTAACACACGTTCCTTGCAATTCTGAAATCTTCCAAGCTTCTACAATCCCACTCGTCGTTTGGTTAGGGCTCACAAAAAAAATTTGTCTTTTTCAAAAAATGGTTTACAGGGTTTTTCTGTACATTGCGCTCAGTGCATGGCCAGATGCGTGTTTGGTCTGCCTTTCAAACTAGCACCTTCACCAACCATCACGTGACACCAGGGCCGTTGCGGGGGGGGGGGGGGGAGTGCCCAGGCCCCTCCCGAAGTCTTGGTGAGGGATAGTGTTGACAACAGAGTGTAGTGCTAATAACATAAAAATTTTAAGCTTGTTAATAACGTTGCATTTCAAAAGTCACTTGTACATACTGCAATTTTTGTCCTTTAGCAAATGCCCCCCCCCCCCCCACCCCGAAAAAAATTCCTGCCTACAGGCCTGCGTGACACTCGCGCCCAGTCCATACTTTTTCCTTCGAACTCTATGAATGCCGAACGCATTCACGTAACGGGTGTTTCAGCGAACAATTTAAAAAATTTCGAGAATATATAGAAAAGAAAATGTTTTAAGGAACAACCTATCTAGAAGGGCGGATGTCAGTAATAGTGCGAAAGCTGCAATTTGCATTAATAACTAAGATCGTCTGGTTGACTTTCTAATTAGCGGCATTTTGAGATTATTGTCAATGGTGAGTTTGTATAGCCACAGTGACAACGATGCCGTATGAGCTTTTCAAGCAAATAAAATGTCATTCCCTTCAGCCGCACGGCGCGAAAAGAAGCTGGCGTTTTCTTCCCCATGAAACCGCGGCTCGCTGCTAAAGGAGCGCCGGAAGTCGCGTGCTGCAGCAACGTCCGCTGGTGACGTGTCCAAGAGCCTACGGCGGCCAATCTGAAATGTACGAGTTCTCAAGACTCGCGGCTGCGTAGTTTGCGATGATAAATAGGCTTCTTCTAGCAGAGAGCGAATAAATAAAAGATAACGCTGGCTTCTGCCTACGCAGCGCATCGAGGTTAGATAACCACAAGGGAAAACACCACAAAGAGCACATCGTACCTTTCGAATGGCCGCCGCAACATTTGGAACACGTCGCCAACGGAGGTTGCATTTGCACGTGCAAGTTTAAGTAGAAGCATAGTCCCTCAATACTGGTACCCTGGTAGAAGCATTCCATTGGGAGAACGGCAGTAAACGTAACACTCAAAGCAAAACGAACACAGTCGTCCGTCGCCTAAATCCACTTTGTAGAAGTTCAGGCATTGCCTCTTTTAACAAATACGAGTCCCGGTACATCCAGTACAGTGCAGCGTCATATCTGACGGCTTCGTACATTATGAAATGCATTCCACCACGCGCGTCGCGCTTGCCAATTTATAAAATATGAAATTATTACCTTAGGACTTTGCATTCAATCAATGCCGCAGCTCGAGCCGAACGATTACACGTGTAGCAGTTCTGAGACGGCGAAACCAAGTCACAGTGGCCTGCTTGGTAATATTCGCTCCCTGTGCTTCGAGTGGCTCATCAGTCCACCCTCGCGCTGGCATGGGGTGATAGAGTCCTGAAAGATTACCTGGGGAGGTCTACTGTGGCGCCTTTCGAGTTTCCCGCTGAGATTAGACAGAGCAATAACCGCCTCGAAAAGGTGTTGGTCCCGGCTTTGAATCTCCTACCAGCATGCATATTTCGTTCACGACAGAACCTTTCTGTGAAATCCGTATGGATGTCATTTCCACCTTCGTAATGCAAACTGGCGGAAGGTAATTCTCCCACTTAAGCTTATTTAAATGATTGCTCTCTGGAACGGTCTATCTGCATAAGTCGGTTCAGGGAAGAATATTATCCCTGGCTCAATGAAGAATTGACTGCCTTAATAGGACTTCTGGAGGGCTTAATTGCTGCATACAAGACAAGATCTAAGAACCAAAAATAGTCATTGCACGCAACAAATCCAGCATCTTCAGTACAAGCGCTGTACTATAAACATTCCGCCCTGCACAACGAAAGCAAAGAGAAGCGCTTTGTCAGGTGCAGTAGGTATTCGTGCCTGCGCATATACTTGACGGATCTAAACTCAATTTTTCTGACGAGAAAGCCTTGAGGCGATAAGAGTCCTCAATGGTTACCTGTGGAGGTCTAGTGTGGCCCCTTTACGGCCAACGCAAAGTGACAATAACCTATAGTCATCGTATTTTTTATTATTTGGTTTACACTTGGCGAACATGGCCGTTCGCTCGCGCGCCCGTTGCGGCGGTTGCAGGGTCCCTCCAGCCTCCGAACGCCTTTTCGATCTCGAGCGCCAGCGCGATCGTCAACCGGTCGTTGTCCCTGGCCGCCACCAGCTGCACGCCGACTGGCAGGCGGGACCGGGCACCAAGGCCCACTGGACAAGCCGTGGCCGGAAGACCCAATACGTTGAAGACACCGGCGTACGCGAAGTTAAAGGCCCTCAGCGTGGGGACGCCGTGGTACGGCGCGGGTTCCGGGTGCGTGGGAAGCAAAAGCACCCCGTCGCTTCCCAGCAGGGCCTCCAGATCGTGTCGCAGTTTCTCGACCCGAGCGCAGAGCGAGCGCGCCTTGGCCGAGTCCTTCTTGGCGATCGGCCCGACGCCTTCGGCGAGGGCGAGCGTTATGGCGTTGATGGTGTGCTCCGATTGGCCGACCATCCAGCGCAGTAGCTCGAAGCCGGGAGACATGGGGCTGCCACACTCGCGCAGCGCCTGCCGGAAGCTTGGCGCGTCGCCACACGCCATCATGGCGGCCCACATTTCGAAGGCGAGCCGCAGGGAGGGAAGACGCACGGGAGACACCCGGAGGCCCGCGCTGTCCCGAAGATGAGACGCAACCTGCGGCAGCAGCGAAGGAAACCACCGTGCAGTACCTGTTGTAAGTGTCAGGACTCGCAAGTAAGCTCCGTTTATCGCGTGCTATCTGTGCGACCCTGTTTATACTTATGCTCATGAAAGCACTCTACGAGTGACCATTATAGCACCCTCTCAGCGACAGATTTCTTTTTCTTCACTTTGTTCTATCCCGATCAAGAGCAAGCTCGTCGCGGTAAGCGTGCCTTGGTGAGGGCTATCCAAGCACCGCAGTGAAACAAGTCCGAAAAAAAAAATCATTGTACAACACAGTCCTTCCACTGACAGATTATAGCCCAGTGACGTTGTCACGAGCTTGCATCACGTATACACTGTGATCTAAAAAAGTTCGAGAATCCCTAAGCATATTCTTATGAGATGAGAACGCGAAAGCGTTTCTTTTGGCTACATTGTCGTTGCGGAGGGGTGCCGCAAACTGGTGTTGCCGAGTTGTGTTATAAGAATGAGGCAATGTGGGAGGCCGGACTTTGTTTATTTACACGATTTGATGCCATCAAAGTGGTGTCGACACTTCACATGTACCCTTCTATTTTGTCGCCCAGGCAGTATATGCAGATAAGCACAGGCAAGTATCGGGAATATCGAAGTATAGTACGACCGCCGCGGCTTTGTGGGTGGTGTCATTAGACAGTCACCGGTGTCGTCACCCTCTTATCGTTCCGGTGACGGCGTACTTGATTTGATTTGTGGGGTTTAACGTCCCAAAACCAGTTCTGATTATGAGAGACGCGGTAGTGGAGGTTTCGGGGAAATTTTGACCACCTGAGGTTCTTTAATGTGCTCTGACATCGCGCAGCACACGGGCCTCAACATTTCGCCTTTATCGAAATGCAGCCGCCGTGGCCGGGATTAAATCCCGCGACCTTCGGATCAGCAGCCGAGTGCCATAACCACTATTACACCGTGGCGGCGCGAAGGCGTACTTGGGCCGGGGTACATAGACACGACCATGGCCTTGTGATCCGAGTAGGTGGAGACATACATCACATCTCGCACAATGTAAAAGGTCTTTGGTGAATGCGAGATCGATGCACGTACATCTCGACGTCGTGATGGCCTCAGTGGGCGCCTTCAATTCGAGATTGCACTCGCCTCGCATGGGGGCGCAGAACGATGGGCTAGCTGCGCGTTCGCGCGCCGAGTGTTGCTACGGCGACGCCACGCAGAGCCCCGCCACGGTGGTCTAGTGGCTAAGGTACTCGGCTGCTGATCCGAGGGTCGCGGGATCGAATCCCGGCTGCGGCGGCTGCATTTCGATGGAGGCGAAATGTTGAGGCCCGTGTGCTGTGCGATGTTAGTGCACGTTAAAGAACCCCAGGTGATCGAAATTTCCGGAGACCTCCACTACGGCGTCTCTCATAATCAGAACTGGTTTTGGGACGTTAAACCCCACAAAAACAGACGTCACGCAGATGGGCACGCGCATTCGCCAACACAGCGAAGAAACGCGGCGATGCGGCCGCAAGCCGCTACAAATAGCTGTAGCGGAGCGGAGCGTGCGCCGACTGCCACTGCGACGAGTGTTGGCGCCGACGTCACTTCCGGTGGGAGAGGCCACGTGCTTTCCGGACACAGCTTTTGTGGACGCTTTTTGCGGACGGGAGCTGGGCGCGCGCTATCGCCAACCTAGTCAAGAAACGCTTTTCGCGTTAATACGTGAATGAATATGCGTGATTTCCCCTTATTTGTTCGTGTAATGAAACAAGCAGCAGGCGGCCAACTCAGTCATTAGTCTTATCATGGCGCTTTCTTTTCTTTCATATCACGAGTTTTTCCTACGTCCTGTCATGATCTGCTTAAGGGTATGTCGATGTGATAAGCACATCTCACGTCTCACAATAGTTTACTGCCTTCGGATGGTATGCAGTGTATTGTTTCAAGTCAAGTTCTCTTTATTCGCATTGTTAGAAATACGGTGTGCCCGGGCAAAAAAAAGAAGCGAAAATAAATCCACTTGAAAGCGCCCGAGCCCCCCCCCCCCCTTCCCTCCTCGCCCTTCTATATACAACGCATACAACAAGGATAACATCAAGAATACAGGGTGTCATGGCATGAAGTAAGGATAGCGTCAAAATTTTAACTTACAAAATGTGTGCAATATAAAATATAGCCCACTGCAATCTGTTTACAACGCAAGCACGAGAAATGTTAAAATTGTGGTGTGGTCATGTTCTTAACAATCCTAACCAATATTACAAAACTCATGTCTAGCTGTTATTACGAGTGACGCTGCTGACATACCCCATTCAGTTTCCACCATTTCCCTAACTGCATCAATACTTCTTTTTTTTTTAATAAATGTAATTTTAGGAGAGGTTCAATACCTCTCCTAAATACTTCTTCTTGGGCATGTTGGTTCATTCTTGAAATCTATAGGTAACAGCGCTAACAGAAGACCACAAGGAGGGAGACACAGACACAGACACAAAGGTGCCGACTAACAGGTGACTTTATTTGGACGAAGGACGTGCTTTATAACTGACAGAGTGAAGCATGGGAAATGAAAGGGAATGTGATAATGAGGGTGAAAACATGTCAACAAGGCAAGTGAAAAAAAAAAAACATGCAGTCAATTGTTCTTTGCAATTTGACCCCAGATAGTCGCATCGAGACGATCAAATTCCTCTTCAAAAAGAGCGAGAGAAGGGGAGTTAATGCCCTTACTACCAAGTCTTCTGATGTGGTATGCTTTTAAACTTAGAATCGTCGCCTTTTTCGACCGGACCACACGTGACGTTGGCCTGTACACTTGATGGCATGCGCGACTAAGTGTGCGTGCTTGTCGTGTAGTTTGTTCAAATTTAGAGCGTGTTACCCCAATCAGTCATTGATGCAGCGACCAGTTTCGCCGACGTAAAACACACCACATGACATGGGAATGCAACACACGACTCCAGTGGAACATTTAACGGTGGTTGGTGGTTCTTCTGGCATCCACGTTTGCTGATGTTGCAGATACGTGGATACAACTTACCCAGCTTATTTGGGACAAAGAAACAAATTGGCACGCCTACTACATCAGCCCACCACACCAGAAAACTTGGTAGCAAGCGCGCTTGCGCCCCTTCTGTCGCTTTTTCTGAGGTGGAATTTGATCTCCTCGATGCGGCTTTAGGGGGTCATATTGCATGGAAACATTGACTGCGTGTTCTTTTTTTTTTTTTTTCGCGCTTATCCGGCTGTTTTGCGCTTGCGTTGTTGACATGTTTCCACCCTCATTGTCATATGCTCCTTCATTTCCCATGCTTCACTCTGCCAGTTATAAAGCACGTCATTCTTCGAAACAAAGTCAGTTGTTAATCGGCGCCTGTGTGTATGTCTCCCTTCTTGTGGTCTTCTTAGCATTGTTGCCTATAAATTCCCTACCTATTTACAGCGAACCTTGGCTCCCACTTAGCTGATGATCTCTTAGATAAAGCATCAGGCTGCACTGCTCAGGGAGCCATATCCGAGATAGTTTTCACCAGTTTGAGCAAGTTAGTATGTGAAGCTGGACATTTGCCTCTCTCTTCTATTTCACGCCAACTCGCAAGAATCGCAGGATCAATGTGTTGACGCTAACTTCGTTCAAACCGAGTCGCTGGTCATGTGCCACATTTGAATTATACCGCTGGAAACCAACATACATCAGATGGCGTCAGTTACCACTACGAGTATCCTAATGATCACAAAAACAAAAACGGTGTTCCGAAGACAAAATCCCAGCTGCAGAATCTCTTCTTCGTGGTCATACTAGCACAGAGTGAGCCACATATTCGACCCCATCGTCTTTAATACAAGTTGCGCCAGTGGTCGAGTGTGGGACTTGTCATCCCCCATACAAGCGGCTGTTTCTCTCTGAATCTGCTACCCGTTTATCTTTTGTTCCTCATCCACTGGCTCGGCTGACTCTGAAGCTGCCCCAGAAAAATCTAAATGGAATGGGTATGTCGCCTCCAGCTGCGCCGCTCTTCAATGATCAAAATGTTTTCCGTGATTTCTCTAGTATAATCACGGTAATTGAAACCATCTTGTGTATATCCGGGTCACCTGCTCTCAATATATATTAAGGCATGCACAATACACGGACTTAGTGGTACTGCCATGCGCTCCGTGAAGTCCCTTGAAGCGCGATATAGCATCGCCGTTGCAGATACGATCCAAACGTGACGCGCTTTCACTATACTGTGCGTCGCTGTATTAAGAGCGAAGCTGTTTAAGTCAGACGTTGGCCGTTGTGTGTACTCAAATGCTATCATCTCTCTTCTCTTGCGCTCATACCTTCAGGCCACTACTGCATAAATGCGGAGGCGTTTCATCAGAATTCTTTCTTCTCCTGCACTCATGCCCTCAGACCGCTACTACGTAAAACGGTGAAAGCGTTTCATCAGACGCCATAGCAAAATAGCAGCGTTACAGCTCTTTTTAGCTTCGCCGAGCTGCGGTGCCGATGCCTGCTGCGCGAAGTCTCGCCATGTTGCAACGACTGCGGATGCTGAAGTGACGTTACCGCACTGATCCTTGTAATAAAAGCTCCGCCAGCTCGGCGTCGCATGCACGGAGACAGAACGCCGCGCTTCACCGCGGCGACCCCATCGTCGTGAAGACGGGGCGACCGAAAAGGTGTGCCACACCCGAAGAGGAAGCACGGCGCGAAAGCCGCCATGCCGCTACTCGATAGTGTACGGGACGACTTCATACCGACCCCGAGTATCGCGCTGGTGAAGCGGCGGCGAAACGTCGGCAAAACGTCGGCGATGCGAAGATCCGCAGTTGCGAGCCCGTGAAAACAGGCAAAACCGTTTGTATATGAAGAAGCGTCGCCAGAACGACCAAGGCCTGCTAGTCGCGCCATTGCACGACTACGAAAGGGGTGACTGGCAACGGAAAGATAAACATTGTAGATACTTTAAATTTAACGTCTTTGTGTCCTTTGCGGTTGCTGGTGATGCCGCGCAAATATGTGCGCTCATAGGTGGGAGGATCACCTTCGCTGTTTGCACAGCCCTTGCGGGAGCGAGGGATGCCCACTGACTTTTTGTTCCAATGCAACTGCATAACCGTTGACGTAAATTCCGCGAGTCATTCTGGTGCACAGAGCGACTAATACTCGAAAATGGTGAACCACACTTTGCCGCGGCGGAAGTTACGAACACCGCAGAATGTATAAATCCCAAGTCAGCAACCTTCAACGGGGGTCTTCCCCAAATCCTGCTACAGCGCTTACATCGATTAATTGATGGACTTGAGGGGCCGTTCTTTCGGCTGCGTGTTTGGCGTAATCGGTGGAAATGAATCAATACTCACGTCTGTCACAGCTGCCTTTACGTCCGGGTGCACAGCAGACAAGGTGAAGCACCTGTCTATTTCGGTCAGGTAGAAGATGCGAATGCTGCGGATGTTGACCTGCGGTCGCAACCGAAATACACAGACTCAAGCTGCTGCTAGAACACAAATCCAAACTCGGAGCCTTTCCGCAAAACGTATGGCACTTTAAGTGTAAACTGGACATCCAATACGTAAGCCAAGTTCGAGAAGAAGTCACACATACTGTGACTGCTACAATGCCGCAAATGTAGAGTTATTAGCAGAATTAGCCGTGACTTGATAAAGCAGCATAAGCTGCGGGGGTAATTTCCGACGCACATCCCTCTAGTGGTTGAGGTACAGAGAAAATAACTTCCTATCTAATAAGCTGAAGTTTATTTCTTGTAGGTGCAAGTTGACTCGCCATCGCCGGCGTTTCGATAACAGAATCTGTATTTGTCAAGACCCCGACACTGACAAAACCTTTCGATTTTCCTTGTTTGGCGACAGTCGTTTGCTTCAAGTCTTTATTATAATGTGAATCTATCTCGGCCCATTGTGCGCATGCTGTCACGTGATCTTTAGTAAATGTATCGCCTCGTAACTCGCATTGCGGTCAAAATTATTGATATTTTTGATACGATTAGTCGACTACTTGCTACTGGTTCGTATAAGCATGAGTATTTTTACCTCATGTGCTATATAGCGTCGATTGCTTTCATGTTATGCTCTTTCGTTTTCGTTATGCTTTGTTATGCTGCGTGAGCTAGAGCGCGCGACCGAAATGATTTTGCGATAACGGTGTGCTAATGGAGCGATAGAACTCGCTTTGAATAGTTTAATTTTAAAATGCCCGAAGCTTCGCAGTCGTATCGATTAACTGCGTCACGGTGAGTTCGGTATGAACTTGACTGCTTCCCGGATCTGGTCAGGCAGTGCTGCCGCGGGAGCGGTGCCGCAGTGCGGTTCAATGTTCAATATAAAGAGCAGCTGAATCGGTCACTGAGCTCCTGTGCTAAGGCATATCAAAGACATTGCACACATATTTCTGATAAGTATGGTTCACATATCACTTGCTATGAAGAAAGCCAGAAGCTTTGCACATTTCCTCCGAGAATTTCACGGTACATGTTCATTATGAGCCAAGGGAATTCCTAAAAGCCATATAGAAACAATGCAGCGCTGAATAGATTGTCTTTGCTCGGTTAACCGCAGTATTCAGTGCGATTGATTCAATATCAGGTCTCAAGACAGCGATGGATTTACTATGAAAGTACGCCACAAGAATGCCAACCTTCGCATACCGTCTTCGGCTTTTTTTTTTTTTTAACAATTCCACTGATTCCTCTCACACTAGGGTCATTTCCATTCAGCCCTTTAATGTCGGTAGCACGACAAGATAAATATCGGTCTCAAGGTTACAGCATATTACTTACGCCGTAATCATTTCTCTATTCAAGTCTTAAAAGCCCAATATAAATATAGGACAAGTGGAGGAAAAATTAAAAAAAATAACAACGTTTCTTCTTCGTTTTGCCCCTCTCTCCCCCGTTGAACCTCACCGGTTCGTGTAACCGTAGCCTGTTGCGCGCCTGCTGTGATCCGACGAGAGCGGTGAGCGTGGGCGCCAGGTCCTGGGCGTATCGGCAGATCGGACCGGCGCACACGAAAGCCATGTGGTGGCCCCGGACCTGAGGGAACTGGCCTCCGAGACCCATCATGCCCGGCGACGCCTTATGACCGAACAGGCCATTGAAGAATGACGGCATCCGGATGGAGCCACCGATGTCGGTGCCCAGACCGAGAGCCGAGCCCGCCGCCGCCACTAGGCTGCCTTCACCGCCTGCGAGACGCGAGGAATTCGTTAATGCTCTTCCAGGAGCTTCAAAGGCTTACGTCACAACATAGGAAGGGAATGGCAGTATACTCGAAACTGCACTTGTGCAAGAAAAAAAAAAGAGAGAGAAGTAAGGAGGAATCAATGTTTCAATGTCCTGCCAGCGTTCAGACGAGAGGTTGAACAAAGTATTGAACTAAAATAAGGTGTGCGGCAACTTTGTTCGCCTTTATTTCTAAAATGTTGTATTTACTCACTCTTCAAAACAGTCCGTATCATCGCTATTACGATCATTGTCTATGAGATGATTCTTACAACGTTAATGTAATGACACCTCAGTCACTATACATGTGTGACGAAAAGGAACAAACGGTGAAATTATTTACAGCGCGCGTATTTTACGCTGAACAAGCTGGGAATCACACCACGTTCATCCTATGTACATCATCGTCTTCTTTCTTCGTTGTCTCCCTGATCCAGGTGCCCGCACATCCCACTGTAGGTAGACACTCAGCGTCCTGAAGCATTACGTAACAATACTGTAATGAACTGTAACATTTTAGAGAATCAAGTACAAGTAAGAGCACTAACGCAGAAGTGCGCGCTTTCCTACCGCTGGAACCTCCAGGTGTCCTGCGCAGGTCGTAGGGGTTGCGCGTCCTCCCGTACAGCCTGTTGTTGGACTCCCACCACATGGCCATCTCGGAGACGTTCGTCACCGCGAGGGGGATGGCGCCCGCCGATCGCAGCGCCGCCACTGCGTCGGAATCGCACTCTGCAAGCGCCCCTCGGTGACTGCACAGTCCCGCGTCCAGCGCCAGCCCTGCACGGAAGGAGTCATTAAAGCGTGCCTGAGAGACATTTGCATAACTGTGGCTACCAAACTATTTCTGGCGCATTCAGACATCAAAAAGGTGGCTTTACATGTCAGACGCTCACCGGTGGAGCTGTGGCGCGTGGCGTAGCTACAGAGATTTCACCTTCTCGCCATACCAAAAAACGGACATTCCGTCCGTCGCAATGTCAGACGTATAAATGAACAGCGAAGAAGGGCGGAGACATCATGCAAAACACTTTAACAAGCGTACCCGAAAAAAACATGAACTAAGCGCTGGGTGGGCTTTAGAAAGTTTTGCTTTAGGTCCGCGCTGTTCTCTATAAAGCATGAACAAACTTGCCCATAAGAAGCTCGGTCAGACGCGTGTCGCAGCAAAAGCTGCGTTAAAAAGTACAAGGCAAAATGTAACACGGTTGGCTCGTTAAGGAAAGGACGCTAATTTCTGCAGCCCATGTCGGGAGCACGGCTAAGCGTCCGTGGGGGAAGGGGAAAGGGAGTGAAAGAGATAGAGAGGAGAGAAAGGCCATACTGGAGGGCTACGGAAATTTTAACCACCTGGGGTTCTTTAACGTGCACTGACAACGCACAGCACACGGGCCCCTGGCATTTTCGTCTCCATCGAAAATGCGACCGCCACGGCCGGGATCGAACCCGCGTTTTTTGGGTGGCGGCCAGGCACCGTAACCACTACACCACCGCGGCGGACAGGGCGGAAGAGAAAGGATGCCATTATGTACGTCCGCGCACGAGCCAGCGCGTTCCGATGTTCCGCACCTCTGCACAACGCCGCCAGAGCGTTATGAGTCGCCGTTGTAGCATTCGCATTCGTAGTGGTATAAAGTGACACCGGTGAATTTCTGAAGTCCTAAATATGCACTTAGTTTTTACAAACGCGGAAAACTTGGCATTTTGTTTATTCCCTATACCATCGCTTCGCGTTAGCCGGTTAACAGCGGCGGGTAAGGATGGAGATTTGGTTGCCTTTGACGCCCAGCAGGTTCTTGGCCGTGAAGGGAACGCCCAGCAATGGTTTGCTCGCCAGAAGGGCCTCGGATCCTCTGGTGCCGCGCTGAGCGACCGAGTCCCTGACCAGCTTGTCCACGCGGCGGGCCTCGTCCAGCGCCTCGCTCATGCGTTCGTCGACCACGGCGCCCAGCTGGGGCTCGATGGCGCCGATGCGCGCGCAGAAGGCGCCAACCACGGCTTCGCTGCTCACCTGCGACGTCACAAGAGGAGGTTCGGCGATAAGTGGAACCTGTGGACGCAAAGACACCGAAGAAATGTGTCGCATACATCGTGAGATAGATAGATAGATAGATAGATAGATAGATAGATAGATAGATAGATAGATAGATAGATAGATAGATAGATAGATAGATAGATAGATAGTGTGCCTGCATATCTATCTGTCTATCTATCTCTCTATTTATCTGACTGACGGTAACGTTAAATCTGCGAAATACCGTGGGCACGCTAAACGATGACGGGGCTGTTCACGGTACTGCGCATGCGTATTTCCGTCCCGCTATTCCGATAACTCCGCTAATACGCTAAGCCCGCTAAACTAAATATGTCTATTGACCGGTGAGGAGGCTGCAGCCCGTTTTAGGGGCGAAGCTCCTTAAGGCGTGGGTCGTGCGTCCCCGATGTATGTAGTAGTAGTAGTAGTAGTAGTAGTAGTAGTAGTAGTAGTAGTAGTAGGTAGCCACCGGCGCGTGCCTGCCGGGAGGCACGCACGCGCCGAGGGCGAGCGCGTGGCTCCCGGCACGCGCTCGCCCGCGAGAGACAACGTTGGCGCAGGCAGCGTCTCCTAGCGAGTTTCTTGATTGAGAAATACCGACTGCTCGCGTTGGAGAAGCGGTCACCGGCAATCCATATATATATATATATATATATATATATATATATATTAGGCATGTGCGAATAGTAATATTTTGGTTCGAAGCGAATTCGAAGCGAATAGTCCTTGGGGTCGAATACTTTCGAAGCGAATTCGAATAGTTGTCAGGTGTCCGAAGAACAAAACTGAGCAGTTGAAAGTTGGTTTATGCAAAAATTCTTTATTTTTGAGGTTGCAACATACAAAGGAATCACGGCTCCTCAACCGGCTCCTCAACAACACTGTAGGAATGCATCCCGCGCACTATGAATCCGGCAATGGCCTTTGTCATTTGCTGTGCTTTTGGCGCCGTATGTTTCAGCTTCGGCTTGAACCGGTCAGCAACTGAGGGCTGCTGCACGTCAGGCTTAGCAGTAGACTTCACGCTTTTCCGCGCACAACGTTCCTTTTCGTATGTCACGAAGACATCCGGGTGCCTCTTTAAATGCGTCGCCAGAGTCGTCGTAGTCCCCGTTGGCGTCTTCAGAATGGAGTGGCACTTCAGACACTGAGCTTCTTGGCCAGGCGGGACCTTTACAAAAAAGTTCCATATCGGGTTGGCACCCGTGGACGCATTGGCCATGGCCCATGTCACTTGACCGAAGTAACTGATGCACACTGAAGTTCAAGCGTGGAGTGCGATCAACAGCTGCTCACTGCACGCGTGCCACACGGTAACCAAACAATGAAACGGGAGCCTTGACGAACGTGCGCGTGTAAGATGGCTACGACAACGCTCTGAATGGGGCTTAGCTTGTGTTGGCTCCAGATGGTGTCGAGATGTAGGCCTGATGTCAATGGCACTGCGGCTTGCCAAACGAAACCGAAACTCCTGATAGAACTTGCACGCAGTTTTGAAATTCGTTCACCCCGAATACTTCGAAATATCGGAAATTTTAAATTCGGGTCGAAGCGAATTCGAATACTCTAATATTCGTTCGAATATTCGAAGCGCTCGAATATTCGCACAAGCCTAATATATATATATATATATATAGGCACTGCATCTTGACTTGCAATGAAGTGCCGGTGGGAGATTTCACTTTTCACTTGTGCATTGTGCATAGTTGAACCGTGAGGATTCGTAGCATGCGCGAGATGTTATAAAACTAGATGGCGGTACTTGTAGTTGATGATGAAAGATGCGAGATGTTATAATAGTTTGATGACATTTACTCAAGTGTTTCACTTTTAATTGTGGGGCGAATTGCACGGAAGAGTTTCACGGTTTACCGATGATTCCTTCCGGAGCTTCGCCCCACTCATCATCATTTACCCCGTGAATATGCTGTGATTTTTTTAACCTTTCAGTATTACGCAGCTGCCCATTGTCATACCCATGTAGTTATAGGGTTGTTCGTTTTCTGTTGCAACACGATTTTACTCCATTATTACATCCCGAACGGACCTTCGAGATAATCTGGGTAAAGCCGATTTCTCTCCGAATTAAAAAACCGCGTTCCAACAATTCTTCTGTTTATACATTGTACGCAATCCGAGGCGCGCACGCCCTAGCTATACCCCATCTAAAGACAAGTCACATTTTATTGGTTCCGTTGAACGCTACTAACTTATTGGTAGTGGTTTGCGAATACTGAATATTACAACCGAACCGAATCGAGAGGAAAGGACGGCTTTTGGCTGCTGTTGGGGATGAGGTGTGTTTGACCAACGAAGTCTATATGTGGGGATCAATGTGGCCTCCGTATTCCAGTAAAAGGCTACATGTTTCGTAGTATAGTTCTACACGCTTTACAGCAGTTCAGCGACCTTAAAAAGAAGAAGAAGAAGAAGAAGCCCCTCGCAATTGCGATGTTTCATTCCTTTGAAGTTTCCTAGTAGGTGCTGACTTTTCGTCAACTATTCGAAAAAATATTCGGTATTTCTAACATCCGAGTAAATGCATATATGTTTTCTGTTATCTTGTTTTGAAAATGTAAAAGCCGAAAACGAACAACCCAACATATTCTCTAGGCATGTATATATACCTTCAGGAAAAGTGCACGAAGGTGCATTTGCCTCACTTTTCCTGCTCGCGGTGAGCGACGACTCCAGTTCTCCTGCTTGTTTTATTGCGACGGAAGCAGGAGAGTGCTGTAAGGACGCGAACGAAACGAGAAGTGACGCATTGCGTGCGCGCACGCTTGAGCAACAGCACTGCGATCAGCTCGAAGTCGTGCCGTCACAGCGGCGATGTCTCGGAGTCTCGCAGGCCTTCCGAGTTCAGCCGAGCAGCAGTAGGTTCCCGATGAAGGCGGAAACTTTTCATTACTTTCTCGATCGCGTGCGTGAGTGCTTCGTTTGACTTGCGCTTACTGCTGTCGGATACAAGGCAAGTGTGCAGCGAACTCTCCTACACCCTCACAACCGCCCGCCACTGTTTCTCCGCAAGGGTGGAAAGAGTTCGTACTTCAATCGTAGCGTGTAACCAAGATAAGTTGATAACCTCATAAATAAAATAACTATTCAATATATTTGTACGTTTTCATTAGTGTGTCACATCGGAACACGGAAAACGAAAGTATTTATTTAAATGACGCCAAAATAACTCACGACGCTATTTTAAAAGGTTGCATAACGTCGATTGTCTGCTTTTGTTATTGGCTAGCGGAGTAACACCGAGTCTGCCTTGTTGCTAACCGCTGTTCCTCTCTCTCTCTCTCTCTCTCTCTCTCTCTCTCTTTAAGTTGCGTCCTACTATAGAATCGTCGGCAAAGTTCCCGCGGCACAATTCTGGAGCTAGCTTCTGAGATGGGTTCTGTCATCTTGCCCCAGCAATGTCTACTTTCCAGGCCTGCAAAACATTTGCCAGCTAGTTCAGTTAAGCCAGTCACAGCCTCTTCGCGGTTTCATTCAAACACCAGAGCAGCCACGTCCAGCCTGTCCACTGCTGGAACCCCCGCGTTGGGATCGACACTTTGGCTTTGAAAGAATGTTTTACAACAAAAAAAAAAAAAGTTCAACGTGCATCCAACAATGTAGGCAGCTGGTGGCAAAGTTTCCGAGTCTAAGAGATGCTCATTAAGCCAAGTTTCTGTTACGCATGATAGCATGCAACGAAGTGATGAAAGTCTTGAAATTTCTTACGAATACTGCGGGCATTAACATTTGCCAAAGATTGTGCGTTATAGATGAACGAAGGTGCGTTAAGTATGCTCCATCTGCAAAATAAACAGCCAGATTACACCGTCGCTTTTGTATGAGCTAGGAATGTAGACCTGAGAAGCCGTGTTGTATAAGAGGAATCATTAATTCGATACCAGCACTGTTGCCCTGGTTCAGAAAATTCGTACGAGCCCATAGCTATCGCTTAAGAGAAGTGAAGGCGAAATCGAGGACTTTTATTAGTTGAACTCGGGACCTAGGTGCTCGAACCCAGAAACCTCGGCAGTAGAGCATCGTGTGAATGTAATTTGGTATGGGCTGTTAAGGTCAGCATCCAACCCTGTGCGTCTCGTATCCGCATAACCCTGGATCATATATCGCACATAGAGTGCGAGTACGAACGACACCCGATTTTGTTACGGCTAATCGTGACATAACTGACAAGCATGTCATGTTATTGATGCCACGATCTATCAGAGATGTCAGTCATGCGTTTGAACTCTTCCATAACAATTTCGTGTATACCGTATACCAGATGAACGAGACGATAGTTTTTTTTTTTTTTTACTCGAACGACACAGCACAGTGTCACTGTTCGAACGCTGCCTCGTTTAATTTTCACTATTCATTGCATTGTATATACATATAGCGTGTGTTATGCCGTAATTTTTGTATATATTACTCCACTTTGCGATTTCACCTCTCTGCATTACCTTCTACTCATCGTTTTGCTGTGCATTGATTGTTTGTTCATGACTGTTTCTTTTGTAATCTCTGTACGCTCCTTGCGGTGAGCTTTCTCAGAAAGAGCGCAGCGTTTATAAATAAATAAATAAATAAATAAATAAATAAATAAATAAATAAATCATCATGTGCCACATTTTTCGGCCACGGCTCTTTTCAAGGTCACCTTCACATGAGATATATAAGACTTGTCTGTTAAGAAACATACGAAGAAACTTGATTTGCTTCAACACTGTTTAGTCTGCAGCATTTTGCGTTCTCCGACACCGCAAGAGACCAAACGTCGTTATTGGAAAGTACATAGGTTTTTCGCCAAGCAAGCGACTTGCTCACACGACGAACTGCACGTGCAGTCGGTAAGGAATCAAATGGGACCAACCGGGCAGCCAGCAAGGTGAAGCGCGAATGCCCTGTCAAGGAACTCACTGCACGTGGCAAACCACATGTCTATCCTGTTGCCGAAGACTGATCACTTGTAAAACGATAAGGCAACAACAACGAGCTTAACGCGACGCATAAGCATTTAGACGAGGAAGCGACCGTGCACTCGTTGCTGTTCACGCCGCGCTTTCCGTGTCGCCTTTCAATTACACGCGTCCACCACGCACAGCGTTCCTCTCACACGGACAGAAGACGCACAGCGTTCCTCTCACACGGACAGAAGGTTGCGGAGGAAAGGTATGGTCCACGCTGGCAATGGCCTCGCCACGCGTGGGTCTATTCCAAGCTGCGACCCTTCAACTTTCCTCCTTCGCTGAAACTGCATTGCCCGGCCCGTCCGAAGGAAGCGACGGGCAAAGGTGCCTTCTCAAATGCACATTAATGCGGAAAGTTCTTTGGGAAGTAGACTGAGTTTTTTTTTTTTTTTCGAGTTTCCCGAAAGCGAAATCGCTCAGAATAACGTTGAGGGCAAGACAGCAACAGTTGTTGAATACAGTTGTAGATGTTTGAGAAAGAGCTTCGAGCCATGCTTGATTTAACGCGCTGCTTGTGGCAACACCCCAGCGCCCTCGCTTGCGGTGTTGAGCGACGTCGTACGTAGAGATGTACAGACGTAAGAGAACGTACAGTCATCAGATCAAATTCAAGTGAAGAATAGACACATACTAATTAAGTTTACCTGGAAACAAAAGGCCTTTATATAGAAAAATGGTCACTGGCTTGCGATGATTAAAATTATTTATTAGTGAGGTGTTTCAGAAATGATGACTGCTTTTCGGGAGGTCAGTTAACGCAATTATTGCGCATCTGTGTTCAGAACAAATGGTGCACGATTCAGTGTCCAATGCACTGTAATATGGAAGAGCGACTGTAACCTTCTGCATCCCCGCCTGTCTCATTGCACAAGGTGCTTTAAAGCCGGTGTCTTTACCTGGTTTGTGCGCCATAAAGGTGAATTTTTACCACCCGGATGGTATTTTGTGGCTGTCAGCTGTCATATATCTAGCTGAGATCACCGACTGCGGTATGCTGTTAACGTACACAGCATATGTCCACACTATTATGGAAAATGCATGACATGCCCAGTTCGTAAACCCATGTGTGGCAGACCAAACGCCGTGAAAGCAACGTCTTTCGTCCTTGGAACAATTAAACATTGTAGTGCGATCAGCAGCATATGGCACTAATCCCTGCGTTCAGAGATGCGACTCAAGTTGACGGCATGACCTGACATATTCAGATCCGGCGTGAGCAAGCATATAACGTGAATGCGCTCATTGCGTTTCCTTGGGCACATCCACACGTAGTCGACACAACATCAGGTGTTTTGACTTCAGGTTCATCTCCGAATGCGGGGCAAGTGTGGAACACATGAAAGATCATACACTAATCTATCTATCTATCTATCTATCTATCTATCTATCTATCTATCTATCTATCTATCTATCTATCTATCTATCTATCTATCCATCTATCCATCTGTCTCTGTCTGTCTGTCTGTCTGTCTGTCTGTCTGTCTGTCTGTCGAAGCTGGTAACGAACGTCACAGGCAAAAGGTCCATTACTATATCCTTCGTAGTCAGCTTGACGATGCTCCTATATAATATGTAACGATGTTTCGAATCTTGAATTTTTGCACTACGATCTCCTTTTATTAATGCAGCAACATTTTGCTTGAAATGGGCAGCACGGATCATCAAAATAATCTCACCGCAACAACAATGCTGCAACGAAATGCTGCTTTAGCAGCAAAACACGCGTGGCCCGAAGCTCTTCCTCAAACACCTACCAAGTGCATTGAACAACTGTTGTTGTCTTTGCCGATATTCAACGTCCGACACGTACAGCAGCTGTGTAAGCTGTTTTATACGACTATGGAACGTCACGTTCTAACTTCCGGTTCCTGCAAAGATCGCACAAACGTGCAGAAGACTTCCACGTGCCGCTCATCACCCATTCCGGGGTGAAAAGGCCAGGCATACACAGACAAAAGGGTAAGCAGCTGGCCGATTGCGAACACAATGTCCTATCGATACACCCGAACGGCCGAGCCATGCCAGATGCGAAGCCAAAATGGTCTTCGTGGCACGTACGGGTACGTGGCATATTGTTTTCCGCGAGTGACCCACTGGCGGATGCACGAGCAAGTCCGGTGCCAGCATACACACTGTCTGTGGTGAGAGAGGGCGCTGCGGTAAACGATATACGCTGCGTCGTGTAACAGACGCTTGCCCGTCGTGCAAGACACTAGCAGCCTTCTCACTCGCAATTATGCGCTGCGTCCGCTGCCGCAACCCGGCCAGCGGAGAGCGATGACCGCAGGGGTGGACGACTCGCGAGGTTCGGTGTGGTGGCGCAACAGTTGGAGGAAGCAGGAAAAGTAGCGCGCTCGCTTCCGCGGCAAAGAAAGACGCCGAAAAAGCGACGCCCCGCGAGGACCTGTCTTCGCGAGTGAGCAGCCCACGCGCGTGTCGGCGTGTCGGGACCACAGTGCCGGACCATTGTGTGTCCTCCGTGAGACCGCGCAACGCCCGCCATTCACTTCGCACGGGACAAGTTGACCGGCTCAAGTGTCGGCGTAGTTGTATGACGCTTGCCGAGCGCGGCCAGGAAAAAAAAAAAAAAAGAGAAGAAGAAGAAGAACAATAAAAAAAAATTACAGCATATCCACGGAGTGAATGATGATGAGTGGGCGAAGCTCGGGAGGTTCATCGTAGATCGTGCCGAGTTCCGGATTAATGTAGTTAACGCGCACGCTACGAATCCTCATGGTTCAACTATGCACAAGTGAAATCTCCCACAGGCACTTCATTGCAAGTCAAGATCCAGTGCATATATATATATATATATATATATATATATATATATATATATATATATGGGTTGCCGGTGAACGCTTCTCCAACGCGAGCAGTCGGTATTTCTCAATCAAGAAACTCGCTAGGAGACGCTGCCTGCGCCAACGTTGTCTCTCGCTGGTAAGGGGCGTTCTCCTTCTTTGCGAGCTGGTACAGCGTTCCTTTAAGAAAGATGATGATGATGATTGTGGTTCGGTTAGGAAAGGACGCTAATTTCTGCAGCCCATGTAGGGAGCACGGCTAAGCGTCCGTGGGGGTGGGGGAAAGGGAGTGAAAGAGATAGAGAGGAGAGAAAGGCCGTAGTGGAGGGCTCCGGAAATTTAGACCACCTGGGGTTCTTTAACGTGCACTGACAACGCACAGTACACGGGCCTCTGGCATTTTCGCCTCCATCGAAAATGCGACCGCCGCGGCCGGGATCGAACCCGCGTATTTTGGGTGGCAGCCGAGTACCGTAACCACTACACCACCGCGGCGGACCGTTTCCATAGCCAACGTGCGCCTTTCGCTCTCTCTCTCTCTCACACACACAAGACAGCAGAGGCACGCGCCGGGATAGAGAGAGAGAGAAGCATGCGCCGGGAGGCACGCGCCGAGGCGAACGCCGAGGGCGAGCGCGTGCCGGGAGGCACGCGGGTTACGCCTGACGCCTGACGACTGACGCCTGACACGTGACAAGGTTAGACTAAGAGGAGCTTCGCCCCTAAAAAATTGGCCGCGTATCTCCGTGCTTCGCTGCAAATGCCGTCGAAAGACGATAGCATTCTACCGGCCGTACTACATGAGTCCCGTTTCGCGTGTTTCTATTCGCCCCGAGAAGTTGCGCAAGCGAGAGGGAAAACGAAGAGACACGAGGAGAGAAAGGGACCGGCCGGAGTGGCGGGCGGCCGTTCCCTGCCTTCCGTTCGGCACGATGGATGGATGGATATTAGGAGCGTCCCCTTTATAACGGGGCGGTGGCCGGGCCACCAAGCTCTAGCTTTATTTCTTTTTCGTTTACAACCATTTCTTTTCCCGAATCACACATATTTTCACAACTAATTTTTTTCCTCGTCTATTTATTTTATCTATTATCGTTCTGCTGTGATGTAACAATCTTACCCGAACTACCTTGCGCTTTTGTTTGATCCATACTTTTGCGCCACCAATGCTCTAAGCGCCTTTTACTTATCTCTATCGCCGGCATGTTCAGCTTTCCCCTGTTACTCCTGAAACCCATGGCCTCCTGTAGGGTAGTGTCCACAGCTACACCTGGGTGGACATCTGTACATTCAATCAAAATATGGTCTGTCGTTTCCCTAGCTTTTCCACAGCACGTACATGTATCCCCTTCTTTATTGAATTTCGCTCTGTAACTTCGGGTTCTCAGGCAACCGGACCTTGCCTCAAACAGTAAAGCGCTTCCCTTTGAATTATCGTAAAATTTTTCTCTCTTGATTTCGTCTTTCGCTTTTCGGTAGTTGTTCAATGCCGGTTTCTTCTCCATTCTTGCTATCCAATCCGAGTTCTCCACCGCTCTGACCATGCTCTTAACGCTCTTTTTCGTCCCATCCGCACCATCCGTTTCGTTACTGGATGTATACTTACTGGTAAGCTTCCTAGTTCTCTTCCTCCATTGTGAATCAACGTTCTTCCTATACAAATACCTGAATACTTTCGCTGCCCATCTACTTTCTTTCATATTCCTTAATCTCTGTTCGTACCTAATTTTACTCTGAGCTTCCCTTCCCTCCGAGCGCGAGATAAGGGCGCCATCTGGCCATGGTTACGGGAAACGCAAGAAGCTTGCCTAGTACAGGAAACGTCCGCTTTTGCGCATCCTAACGAGCACTAGGGTCTTTAGAATTACGCATCTATGTATTTTCTACTAAAGGAACACAATACATACGTATTGATGTTGCGCCTCAGATATGCGTAATATTTGCTTTTTGGCCGACTGTGTTCAGAAGTATGAAGGTAGCCACCAGTTCAAGCTGGGTGGTCGTTGTGGAAGGGGTTCACCTTTCGCAGCAGGACAGACACACAAACCAACACACACACACACAGACAGACAGACAGACAGACAGACCAAAATTTCTGCGTTGAAGTATCCCAAGAAAGACTATCGTCTTTAAAAAGTGCCAAGTCCAAGTAGCAAACAGCCCAACAGATCTTGTGAGCTGGTCAGACTGCTGATTCAAAGAGGTAGTAATTCTATTAATTTGGCAGAAACGATGTCTCTTATAAACGCAGAGGCAGGCCGAATTCGCTGAATGTAATGGTGAAAGTTCAGGCTCGCACAAAAAGAAAAAACGACAATAGAACAAGGAACAGTGATACCACGGCACCTTAGGAAACGCTATCTAAGCGAATAATATCAACACTCGTCGATTTTCATGAGATTCCGCTATGTATTAGACGCCCGTTCACCAGATCCATCTAAGTTGCTATCTTCGAGCTTTCTTGATGATTTTCTTCCTCTCTAGCATACGATGATTTCTTTTCTGGAGTTCCGCGCCAAAACCTTCACCGTAACATTACTGTTACATTATTTCTATGAGAACAGCATAAAAAAGAAACGTGAGCTTGATGAGATATCCGTCGTTCGAAGTGCGTTTCTTTAAGGCCGAAGCCTTATACGGTAGGCTCTCGTTAATTCAAACTTGAGGGGAGCCCGGAGTCTTGTATGATTTATCAGATGCAGGTACAAGTGTGGCTTGGTGCAACGTACCGGTAAAAGCACAGATGGCCAGTTATTAGGTGCAATGTTGCCCCCTCAGTTTTCCTCGTCTTTTTTCTGCTGGTGGTTTTGAATGCGTTGACAACTAACTGCTGGCAGGCAATTGAAGTCATTCCTGGCTATTAAAAAACCGATGAGCATGAATGCTCATTTAGAAGGAACCAAAGTAGTCAATATTTATGGCAAGTCTAATCGAAAGTATGGGTTAACAGAACTAAGCTAACGGTGTAGTCTGAATTAGGCAGGTTTTAAATACGCTCAAAACATAGCAGGCCAACAGAAAATTTGAAATTCCTTTCAGTTCGCCGAAAGTTTGAATTGCCAGAGCTTGATTTACCGAGAGTCTATCGCATATGCTTCGCTTTGAGGCAACTTCGAAAACGTGGGCGAAAGATCGCAGAAAATCGGTCACAAATATGTACAAAGAAGTGATAACGCAATAGCATCATGACCGCCCCACAACATTATATATCCACCGGTAGGCAATTACATTAATTAGCGACACAATATGCAATTCACAATCATGGTAGTCGTCAAATTAATCATAACAGTGAGCATGGCCGAGTAAAAAACTGGGTCCGAAAGGTCCAAGTGTTCAATAACTGAAGACTAATGATCGTTACAAACACCGCAGCGTTATATATCTATTGACAGCCAACTGCTTAAGGAACAAAAATAGTAATACAAAATCATGATAGTCTCTAAATTATGACAATGACCATGCCAGAGCAGTAAATTGGTCGAAAGACCTTAAATGTCTAAGAATCCCGAATTATTGACAGTAGTCGGTACAAGCACGGTTATGATGGTAATGATACTGAGAGTAGAATACAGTAGTGACTCAATAATGACCCCGACTCGGCAAAAACGGCAAGTGAATGTGAAAAAGGATTGACACTCAGAAAACAGCAGAATGAGTTCTGACGTCGTTACTAAGGATATGCTCAGGGATGATAATTCATAGCCGTCAGCATCACTCAGCAAATGTTACAATATCTCAGGAAAAAAAATGTAAGCGTTCAGAACCCACTCAAACGGGTTCGAATGTTTGTGCTAAGTTAAGGAAATTTCAATAAGTTTCCCAGGCTTACTGACCGCCTCCTCTCTCACATCATTTATCTCTCTTGCAATAAAACGTACCTATCTCATACGCTGTAAAACGCACAGTTCGTTACAAAGAGCTGTTACATGAACACCGTGGTGACGTTGCCAAGAGTGTTCTGTACGCCTTACCGCCTTTTCTGCCTTGGCAAGCCCTCTCTCACAATAAGAATGCCGGTGTGGTCATTGCCGAAGCTTGTCTTCTCCGACAAAACAATCGGAAGTATGTACCTTTCGGCTGCGGCGTACCCATTCGTGTACGCAACTTGTTTTCGACAGTTCGGTGGACCGCCCCGCCATGGTGGTCTAGTGGCTAAGGATACTCGGCTGCTGATCCGAGGGTCGCGGGATCGAATCCCGGCCGCGGCGGCTGCATTTCGATGGAGGCGAAATGTTGAGGCCCGTGTGCTATGCGATGTCGTGCACGTTAAAGAACCCCAGGTGGTCGAAATTTCCGGAGCCCTCCACTACGGCGTCTCTCATAATCAGAACTGGTTTTGGGACGTAAAACCCCACAAAACAACAAACAGTTCGGTGGACCAGGGTTCGGAATTGGGTGGCCACAAAAGTGCCCGAAGCACTCAGCATTGGATGACTCCAACCCTCGGCGTATTCAGTGTATCGCCAGTTTGCATCAATGTGGGGCGACGCGGTAAGTCCCGGAAGTGACGTCGGAAATATTATTTTCGTTGGCTCGTAATAAACACAGCCAATAACAAAGTGCACTCGCGTTTTAACTCTGACTTCCGATTTGCTTTATGACAAAAAAAAAGGATTACAAATAAGTTTATATTACGTTCTAACTAAGAATAGTTACTGTATAACGAACATTCGAGCATAAAACCGCGTTTTTCTTGATGAAACGCGATACAAAGTGCCCAAAAATTATGTGTGACGATTTGACGCATTTATGCATATTTCTTCATAATTCCCGCCTGAAATGGATACAGCAATGTAAGTGCTGAATTAGAAGCGTACGAAATATCTAGCCCTTCAATACTTAACGCACGCTCATTCTTGACTGCCCCAGATACCGCCACCGACGACAGCCATTCAGTGAACATTTGCGGTCCCGCCTGTCAAGCTACTGTCAGCCTGACTTGTTTTGAAAAGCACGCAAGTCGCAAGAAGCAAAGAAAGCCAAACAAAAACAAGCCTTCTCGTGTATATGTTGAGCGAACGCATGAATCGAGGGCAGTTGTACGCGTTTTCGTACGCAGCTCATGCGGCGTGTACGCCCCTTCATTCCACATTCCGTGCACGGTCCAATTCGCGTGTGTCGCCAGGTGGCGCAATGTTTTTCTTCCACCGATCGCCCTTTCCATGAAAAATGCGAGCGCGTTTTAGACACACTTTCTTCAGGGTGACACAGCAGCCAACGTGCATAAAGTCTACATTTACATTCGCACATGAGACCAGCATGAAAGGTTAGGCGATTATCAAGACTCCAATTAGAAGCGGCCTAACCATTACAAAAAAAAAAAAAAAAATCTAAGCCTTTTGCGTTGGGCAATGCTTCGAATATATAGGGCAAGTACGCAATTTGGGACAAATCATTCCTTTGACACGATGGCTCCCCACCACAGCGGCCTGGTGGCTTTGATACTCGGCTGCTGATCCGAGGGTCGTGGGATTGAATCCCGGCCACGGCAACTGCATCTGAAGCTACATCGCGCAGTACACGGGCCTCAACATTTCGCCTGCAGCTGCACGGAAGCTGCAGGCGAAATGTTCAGGCCCGTGTACTGTGCGATGTCAGTACACGTTAAAGAACGCCACGAGGTCGAAATTTACGGAGCACTCCACTACGGCGACTCCCATAATAATAGCGTGGTTTTGGGACATAAGAACCCGGAAATCATCAATTTACACGTTGGCTCCTGGAAGAGATTTTTCATTGTTTGCTCACAGCGAATCTGTCCGAATGGTTACATTAAACGTGAATCCTATGAAGCCTCTAATTGGAAATACGTGGACAATGAATTTCGAGCATCGACGTGGACAGAGAAACGTTAAAATAACAGTCGCCCACTCAGTGATGGGCTGCGTGCCTGTACTACAAAACACCCATCCAGTAAGCTCGTGTGAAATGCCTATGATATGTCAAATGAACTGGGTTTAGTACTCATATACAGCTTATTTTACACTAGTTATTCATGTAGTATCAAAAGCATATCAGAATGGCGATCTGCGCAGACGTAGCTATACCTTCGTCAGAACGCGAATGGACTGCGTTGTGGCACACATGAATTGGACTGCGCATAGAACTATTTATATTGCCGTACGTGATTTTATCATTATTAATCATGACCTAACTGATCATCATGTCAAGTTCTTGATGACGTCACCTGTCAGTCATGTCGCTCATACTCTCGTACTACTCCGCGACGAACTTGGTATATAACAATTGAACGATGCGTGGGTTTGTGTACTCTACTTGTTTTCAAACACTCCTTCCAATCCTACACACGGGGCTTTCGCCCTAAAGTGATGTCCCTAATTAACGCTGCTGTGCAGTGCGCGGCTTAAGAGTGGAAGGGTGGATTCGAGCGCATCCTCGTCTCCCTGCCGCTTATTGACGCCTGTCTCTATGCCTATTTACGCTCGAAAGAGAAATGAATATAGCCTTGCGCTTCGCACGCAGGCCGAAACCTCACAGTTTGTCAGCGCTATGAACGGCGCCTCCGCTTTGCGCATCTTTTCTCCGGACTTTCCCGCATCCTGCAGCATCTTCCACGGCTGTCGTGTGCGGTACGAGTGCTCAGCGCTCCACGAAAATGCATGCGTTCGCGTTTGAAGATTGCCATTTGTACGCAGCACTGCATATTCTGCCGTGCTGCGGGTCGGTGACGTCGCCTTAGTTCTTTAAAAAGGGCGCAGGTTACAGCGAAATACTTCGCCTCTTAACTCGAGCGTCACGACAGCAGCGCTTTCGTTCTTCTTCTTCGTCCTCTTCCTCGTATCCATCGTATGTGCTAAAGGGAGCATCGTATTTGAGAACGATTATATCCGCGCAAGAGAGACCGCTAAAGCCTTTGCTATCAACAAAAATAGTGACACATGTATAAGCAGCCCGTCGATGGAGCTGTTTGAACGAGCCTTTGCCAATGTGAAAGATGCACGACGATGCCAGCAGGCGTTTAAATATTTTGCACTAATATGTAGGTTGCGCGCACCATTCTCTGTGTTTCTTTATCCGTTTGAATAAAATATGCAGCTGATTTAGTCGGCTCTTATGTGTCATCGTCGTCACGCTTTTTAAGTCCACTGCAGGACGAAGGCCTCTCCCGACGATTTCCAATTTCTCCTGTGCTTAGCGAATTAGTTCCACTTTATGCCTGCGTATTTCTTAATTTCATTGGTCCGACAAACTTTCTTTTTTTTTTCCTTGTCGATTTTTTTCTTTTTGTCTTCCTTTTTGCTTCTTCCTTCTCTTGGTGTATCCCTCGGTACTGTTTAAACATGAACCCTAACCAACTGGCCACGTCTCCCTTATGAAGTAGAGGCGCGGCTCCCAGATGCATATTTTGTTTCACTGGGAAGCATCGTTTCACGCCTCCCCCCGCCCCGAAGCGGTGAAGAAAATTTTATGACTTACCATCAGCGACATAATGGTTCTGGCTCAGCACCTGCGATTCACCTACAAATGCGGTTGTTGCTAAAGTAAAAAAACTGATAAAAAGAACAATAGTGTACAATGACATCAAGTTTAGGGGTGTATTGATATCAGATCACAAGGGTAATGCAAGAGCCACTGAGCCATCAGTGTAATTAATGAAAACTAATTAAATGAACTTATGTGCGCACCTCATTTCTTTTGCAGGAACGAACCAGGGATGCAAAAGAAATAACATGCGGCTCATACCTGCTCATACCTGCTCATACCTGCATAGAATGTGTGGGCCACACAGCTACTCCAGCCTACTGCAGTTGCTGTGTTGTTTCCATAATCGGTAAACGACACAACAAGCACAAGTTAATCACCGTAACCGCTTTGTTGCCTGTACTTGATGTGTTGTTTATAGCATTCCACTCTCTTGCGGAAAAAAATTACAGCATATCCACGGAGTGAATGATGATGAGTGGGCGAAGCTCGGGATGTGCATCGTAGATCGTGCCGAGTTCCGGATTAATTTAGTTAACGCGCATGCTACGAATCCTCACGGTTCAACTATGCACAATGCACAAGTGAAATCTCCCACCGGCACTTCATTGCAAGTCAAGATATATATATATATATATTATTCACCGGCAAAACCCATATATATATATATATATATATATATATATATATATATATATATATATATATATATATATATATATATATATATATATATATGGGTTTTGCCGGTGAACGCTTCTCCAACGCGAGCAGTCGGTATTTCTCAATCAAGAAACTCGCTAGGAGACGCTGCCTGCGCCAACGTTGTCTCTCGCGTTTGCCGGGGCAGTGTCGAGTTTGCCGGGGAGCGCGTGGCTCCCGGCGCGCGCGGCGAGGGCGAGCGCCAGGTGCCACGCGCTCGCCCTCGGCGCGTGCGTGCGCTCCAGCAGGCACGCGCCGGTGGCTACCTACTACTAACTACTACTACTACTACTACTACATACATCGGGGACGCACGAAATGGCTGCTAATGGGGAATGAGAGACAGAAGAATTCGGCTTTTAGTTAACGCGCACGCTGCGAATTTTTTATTGTTCAACAACGCACAGGAGAAATCTCCCACCGGCACCACCTTGGAGGTCAAAGCGTAAGACTGGTTACGCACTACTACGACTACGACGAGGGACGAACGGGTGCCGCTTTAAGGAGCTTCGCCCCTAAAATTGTGTGTTGTCAAACTGGCGCATGACGCCTAAATGAAAAGTTGTACCAAGACAACAGCAACCTAAAGGATATCCCACTTAAGCGTCCGTCTCCTCATTGACGATCTCGTGGTTGTGAGCCAATTTTTGAAAAAGAAAACAAATGTCGTCTTGAGGCACGTGGACAAAAAGGCACGCAGAATAATCTAGTCATATCACCCTAACAAAAATCGTGTTCGTGTATCTCATCCGGTCTCCTGGCACTGCGTTAGCTTCGCGGTGGCGGGACATTTATGTTTATTTGTTTATTTCGAACTTGTAATTATTTTATTATCTCTCCCTTTTCTTGATTTGTTTACCAATTAGCCGCCTGCGTTACTTTATGGTGCGGGCTGGGTGTAGACGACTATTTTATTTTTATTTCCTCGAGATAAATTTTTCTGCAGAATAAGTATTCTCTAAAAAAAAGGAGTCCTGGCAGACCCCATGTCCTGTGGCAATTGGTGTCATGCGAAGCAGTCATCGAGGAAATTGTCCATGCCGAATTGTCAGGCATTCAGCCAAGTTACAAATAGGATGAACACCTTTTGTGCAAATCGACTGATTGCGTGTGTAACGTCCCTGGTGAGCTCGCACAAACGGTGACAACACTGAAGATACTTCGGATTGGTACACAAGCATCACGGGCCAAGGAATCCCTCAGAACGGCAATCATCCAACCGTGATCACCTACGGCAGAAAGTAAGGACAGTGGCACGTGGCAATAGAGAATTTTATCAGCGCCGGTTTACCGTACGGCAGTGACGGTAATACCGTACCGTCATGGTCGGCACGCGGCTATTTTAGTCGGAAAGACCTGCACTAGTTGCTCGGTGAGTACGAAACGTCGTCGAATGATAAAACTTGCTGGTGAAGACCTCAGAAGCTCAATTTTCTACGTGCCAACCACGACGGTACGGCACATACCGTACTTACCGTATACGGTAAGCCGCCGCTGCTAAAACTCCCTATGTGTCAATGCGCCCTTCGCAAACGCACCTTTCCCGTAGCGATGAGGACGCGCCAGTTCGGAGGCCGGCTTCAAGAGAAGCGGTTCGGTGACCGGTGGCAGCGTGCCGCGACCGGGTTGGCGCCGGCAGGCGTGCACGGCACCGCACGTCCGCGTCCACGACTACGTCCACCAGGCGCCTCACGAGTCCGCCCATCCAGGCGCGCCAGGCGCAGCCCAACGGAGGGCCCACCACGTCAACGGTCATCCTTGTCGGTTCCTGAGGCGACTGGAGGTGGCGGAGCTGTCGCGTTGTCCTCTTCGGCCATCTTACCTGTTATACCCAGTCAGCCTTGGATAAACGCTGCAAGCCAACGAGCCACTGCTTGTCTCAGTGTCGGGTATATAACATAATCGCATAGTAATGTATTATTCGGTATTTCAAGGCCTACTCTGGGAAGGGGACAAAGAGGAAATAAAGCAGGACGAAGGTCAATGCACTAATAAAAGTCAGGGACTAAGGTTCCATTGGTCCGGCCTGGACCAATGGACCTTAAGTCCTTGACCTTTAGTCGTGTGGTTCATTGGTCCGGGCCGATGGCCAATGTTGCTCGCGAGCATTCTAGAACCTACAAGTCACCTTGCAGTCGCTTTCAGGCTTGAGTTTCCATGCTAGAATAACTGCGAAGTACAAGCGAACGACTGGTTCGAAATAGGCGCTTTTTAATTAAAGGTGCCCGGTCGTGACTATATGTGCAACCAGTAGACGCGCGAGCGTGCTAGAGCTCTTGCGCCAACTTCGAAGCCTCTGGGAATCACCAACGAGAAAAACTTCAGTGTGGCTCATTGTGTTGCTGAAACCTTCCCTTGACCTCTTTTCATGTATGTATTTCTGGTGTCCTCAGCATGCTGTCGGACATGGTTCACCGAACGACGTCGAGTCTTTTGGCTTTAGCCTTTGGCGACATATAGTCTATTACGCATGTGTCATATACTACAAGGGCACCGGGCAAAAATGTTAGAATGATTGTAAACACGAATGACAGCATTGTATTGTGGCAGTGTCGCCGCTATTTTGATAACGAACCTGCAAAATCTGTCGCATATTTTAGTAGCCGCGCCGTACAAGCCGTAATTCTCGTCTTACTCCCTAAATGTTATTCTTTGATAGAACATACTCTAGTCTGACCTTGATGTCACGAAATCCAAGCTAACAGTCCTTGGAAACTTTTTCTTTTCTTTTTCTTCGTTTATCACGCGTTTGCGGATCTCCTGTAATAGCATAAGCTTTAAAAATGTTGCCGCTATGTTGTCACATTGACGCTGTGAAACCAGGACGCAGGTACACTTTAGCTACAGTAATCTGTGATCCGAGTCATTTGCCTTTAGCAAAACGAGAGTTCGTATCAATGTGAGGCAGCTACGTCTAACGTACGTTGGAGCTGAAACTGTACAGCACAGAAGGAAACAGCAAGCTAAAGAGTCAAACGAAGTAAGAATGCTCAAGGCCACTCACCGTAAATGCTGGTGCATTGGGGACTTGTCACAGAATCGGAGTTGTCATCAGGGAGAGGCACATCGTGTAATCACAAGATCTCGTACGTAAAACATCCACCGCAACGAGATTACAGCGCACAGAACAAATTCCCGCTGGAAGTCGCAGCCGTTCCACCAGCTTGAACACAACAAAAGTTAAGATGCAGCGCATGCGAGCTATAATACATTCAACGGGTCTATGCCTGGTCGCATGGATGCCAAGTACAATGGATCCCCGGCACAACACGCTAATTGTCCCGTAGATGTAGCCGGAAGCGACGCCGTACGCTGGGCTTCCAAGGTCCCGATTCGGCTCGCCTTACCCGTCGCCTTAGCTCCTGGAAATATTGCCAAGCACGCAGACAGCATCCGCCTTCAAAAACGCCGCGCCAATTTATCGGCAAAGTTGCACGTCCACAAGGTCCGAGAGGACTCAGCAAGACCAACGTTGCAAGGCGCGCATCCGAACACCTCACGTCTTCAAGCAACCCGTCACTTTCTTCTGCACGCCTTGCGCGCAGCGCTCACTCGGCCAACGAAACACTTCTTGAAAGGAGCCCTCGCAGTCTTTGACGGCAAGGCCCGCGTCCTCGGAACCAGGCGAGCCGAGCGGGCGCCGATCTTATCCACGGCCGTCTAGCTTCTCCGTGGCGCGTCGCGTCGCGGCCGACGCCTTGTGCCGGCGCGGGTCACGCTCTCCTTGTGGGCCGCGCCAGGAGGAAAGAGAAGCAAGCGTTAACGGGAGCAGCGCGGGCTTCCTTGGAGTTGCGCGGGGGGCCCCTTCGGTCAGCAGGAGGAAGCGTTGTGGCCACCCCCCCCCCCCCTCTCGGCTGGCGCCACCGTGTGAGCCTGGTGCAAAGCGTGTGTACGCCACTTGCCTCAATTTACTCGGGCTCCATGAGAGTGACAGAGAGGGGGGGTCGTTGCACAACTTGGTCGCCCGGCTGTTGGGCTTTCACTGCACGCGTAGTGAAAAGCGGGAGCAATGCATTACGAAAGATGCGGGTAATGAGCGCCCCGGTTAGCTGCGATATGAGGCCCGTCGTAATCAAGAACTACGAACGAAGCAAGGCGGCACTGGCAAGTTCGCTTGTGGGTAGACTTTCACCAAGCGTCTCCTTCCTCCATGTTATACGCCAGCAGCCTGCCACCATTTCAAATTTATTTATTTAATACACACTAAGGGTCAACAAACATTGCAGACTGGAGAGGTGAATAAAACAAAAAAAGCAAGGTAGCAAATAATGAGAAGCAATGCAATGTTTTCAATTTAAAATGCATGAGAGGGAAAATACAAGATAAAAGAGCGTAAGCAAGCACGTAAGTACCAAAAAAAGTAGCAAAGCAAGATTCGAAACTACACAACGACAGCCATGGATAATCAAATACAGAAATAAAAGAAGAACAGAACGCTACAAAACACTAATAAAGTCGCAAGCAGGCGATGATAGACATTGTTAACAATAGTGTGGGAAAGTAATTCCAACTATTTGATTTGCGTAGTATGTGTAGGAACGTAAGAATGATTCGTTTTGCAGGACGGAATCCGAACCTTATGACTATGGTCTAAGCGGCGCGAGACGTAACGGGCAGGTAGCACTAGCACATAGCGATGGTCATTTCTTGATACGCATCGTACAGTAAACTTTAGGTTGTGCGAACGTCAGCTTAACGAATATTTCCAAAAATTTCAGTTTTTTTTTTTTTTTTTGATCCATTGTAAGTACGTTCCAGTTAAACGAACTCAGGAATGCCGAATATTTCAGTTGTACGAACTCAGCAGTGGGCCAAGTTCGTTCGAAGCGGCAAATCAACAAAAAGCATGGATGAGCAGAAATATATTTGGCGAATGGCCCATGAGTGAAAAAAAAAATGAGGAAGGTTAGATAACAATTTGAGTATTTATTATTTATCATTTGACATTTAAACATGTACGCACAACAACATGAGGGAAATAGAGCAGGCTGACAGCTGGAAACGAGAGGGACACAACGCCTGCCGGCTCTTTTGGGAGAAGTAGATAGGGAAGAGGAAAAGGAAAGAAAATAGAAAGCAATAACATACGAATACACAGACAAAACACAACAAAAACAAAATATGGCTTTAAACGAGACGCCAGGCCAGTAGCGTCCAGAAATGTTAACAGCGCTTGATGGGCCTGGTCCCGTCGAGAAGCACTCCCCTTTGGGGACGGGTAATCGTTAACGGTCGTGCACTGCACACCAAGACGTCTATACTCCTTAATTAGCGATATACTCTGCGAAACGTATGCAGGACCTCTAAAATAAGATGTCCAAGGGTCTCACTGGAACCACAGGATGAGCATGATGGACTGTCCACACGGCCTTGACGGTGTAAGCGTTCGCGCACCAGAACAGAACCAACCCTCAACTTACAGAGCAATGCTCTCGCGCGACGAGACAAGCCACGACCACGAACACGGGGAGGGAGCCATCCACTTGCAACACGCTGGTCTGGGTGCTTCTGTAGTAGGTGTAGGCGGATCAGCAGAAGAGCGTTGTCAATCTTACAAGAAAAGACAGAACATTGTGGGCGCAACTAGAAGCGAGGCGATCAGCCTCTTCGTTTTCAGCAATACCCACGTAATTTCAGATATCATTAGCACTTGATCAATTGGTATCTTTGATAATACAGTGAAGGTAACAGACTGAATCTCTAGAGAAGCCAAGCGTGGCATGGGGCGGCGGAAAGGTGGGTTGCAGATGAGATCAAAAAGTCTGTGGGGATAACATGGACGCAGCTAGCTCAGGACCGCGATAATTGGAGATCTATAGGAGAGGCCTTTGCACTGCATGATAGTGATTATGTGGTAGCTGTGGCGGTGATGATGACGATGAACATTGGCCCCAGGACTTACTACAGATCCGCAGGACGCGTGTTCAAGCCCCGCCGCGGGGGTCGAATTTCGATGGAGCCACAATAGCTAGTGGCCCGCGAATTTATTCGGGCGGTCGAAATTTCCGGAGCCCTCCACTACGACATTCCTCCCTTTTTTTATTCTTTTTGCTCCCCACGGAGGCTGAGCCGCGCTCTCCACAACAGCTGCACAAAATACCGTCCTTTCGTTAACCGAATCCCGATTATTCCAATGTTCAATAGTTCGAAAAGCTAGAGTTCGTCTATAGGTACTGTCACTAAACAGAGAGAGGGGTCCTCCACTTTATCAGCGGCTCTATTACGAAGAAGGCTGCCCGATTACGCACTTTCGAAGGCACAGTTATTAGGCTCCAATACTTATTCCTTAGTATCGTCCGATATAGACATAGAACAGGTATCAAAAGATGTAGGAAAGGATCTAGAAAGTAGATTCTAGTACCCCTCTATCCACATGCACCAAACTTCAAATGTCGACTGATATCGTGGGGTTTTCATGAAATAAGTGGCTACAACTGCGCGAAAACTTCAGCTCACGAGGGTGACGGATCGAGTAACCGCAACTATGATTCATTCACTTATGAGGTTTTACGTCCCAAAACCACGACATGATTATGAGAGAGGAAATTTCGACCACCTGTGGTTCTTTAACGTGTGCTGAAATCGCACACTACACGTGTCTCAACATTCCGCCTCCATCGAAATGCAGCCGCCGCGACCGGGATTCTATCCCGCGACCCCCGCATCAGCAGCCGAGTACCACCACTAGACCACCAAGGCGGGGTTAAACGTAAATATGATACAAATTCATTTCATGCAGTCTCCATGTGTTCCTTTAGCCATTGTGAAACAACATTCAAAATTTTCATCGATTCCTTCTCATTGAAAACTTCATAAAATAATTCCACTTCATACAAATAAGAGAGAAGCATTAACTAATTGACGAAGTTAGAGTGAGTTCTCTAACTTTGATGCTGTCAAATTATTAGGAGTTAATATCTGTGCTCGTACAGCGAAATGTATGGAGGACAAAAAGGTTCTTAGCCCTTACCAAGTCGAAAGAATGGCTGCGCTTGCATATGAATTGGCTTGTTGTACAACAGGTCATCGTGGACAGAAAGCGCCTCACCGGCAATGACATTGGATGCCGCGACAAAAACAGGTTCCAAACGCAGATCGTAACTCTGATCCAATTAGAAGACGGTAACGTTCTGAAATTCATAGGAAAATAATTGCCAGGCAGTCTTAGAAAGTACCGTCATCGTAATGCGTTGCTGTCAATGACGAGCGACAAAGGCAATCTACATAGCAAGACAGTAGCCGCTTCCGTATATGTCAAAACAACGACATATTCTTGAAGGCGCAAGCCCCACCGCGCTACCCGACCAGACTTGTCACGAACGCTGAAGGCCAGCAAAAGAATGATGACTAGCTGTCCTGGGTGGGCGGAGCTAGATGTAACAGCGAATTGCTCAACAGCAAAAACAGACGCAGAAACAGACGTGACGCTATCACGTGCGATAAGCGTTTATCTACATATGATGGCTCATAGAGATGCGGAATCACTTGAACGTGGCATTTAGAACTTATTTCAGTACTTTTAACAGCAAAGCTGTTCAGCACGGTATAAAAACGGTTGTCCCTCCGCAAAAAACTCGCCGCGTCGTTGCGTAGCAACCACCACAGCTGCGCGCCACCTGGTATCGCCTCGCTACCGCGACAGCTGGTATGATGTCATGCCAAGCTGCACATGCGCCGAAGCAGTAGAAACGAAGAAGCGCGCCGCCCAGCCGCGCTCACCAGCGGAACCCGCCGCCTAGGTGACAGCTGGTGTGACGTCAGCAAAGCCGCGCACGCGCCGTGCCACAGCTGTGTAGGAGCTACTAAAATGGCTACCGCGTTCCTCTCCTTTGTAGTTTTTTTTATTCCCTTTCCTTCGCCCCCACGGGTGCTGAGCCGTTCTCCCGACTCGGACTACAGAAAATGGCGTCCTTTCATTAACTGAACCAAATACCTTGTATACGGCTGACAGTAAGCTAATCGGCCTGCAATTTTGCAAGTACTTAGTGTCGCCTTTCTTATGGATTAGTATGATAGTTAACTTCATCTTCCGTTGTTCTTTGCCTGCTCATCCCCCTAGCAGCGAAACGGTTGATAAGCTGCCAACCAGGGAACCGAACGCGGGCTCCATCACCTGCTGGCACCTTGAGGGAACGACTGCTCCGACATCTTGTTATCTTTCGTCTCCTCCATCACGACAATTATGTATCGTCAAACAAATAATAAATGAAAAATAAAAATAATAAAAACAACGTTTAATCATCAACCCTCTTACAACACAATTCACCGGGTTTTTTCTCACTTCTCGCACAAAAACACTCTTGTAGTCCAATTGGAGAGCACAGAATGTCTCTCCCTCCATCTTCCGATTGACTGCCGTTGGGATATACGTTCTTACATCCCTTCACCCAATCCCTTGATCTGCACCCGCCTCTCCCTCGTCGATCGCCGGTGCACTTCTCTCTCCTCGAAGTCGGGCGCCGGCCAGTCGTGGGAGCGTGCTCGGTGCGTGCATCCCAGGGCCAAGCCGACAGGTCATCATCACGTGCCTGTCAGTTCCGTGGAACACGCGTTGGGGTTTCCCCGCAATGCTGCACGTCGTCTGCTTCCCCGACCACGGTCCATTGTCCGCTGGCCACAGCTCTCCGCAGGAGAAATCAGACGTCGCGTTGTCTTTGTGCAGTCCTGGCCGCCGCAGGGGGTGAGGAACGCTCTCCGCGCAAAATGGCGACAGTGAAGAGCCTTCGGGTGGCTGCTGCGCGCTCGCACACAACAATGATGTTCGCATTCTTCCAAGATCATGCTCGCCGTCATTAGGAACCGCGTATGCAGGCTTGCCAGCTTTTCTACTATAATCTTGTTTGGTCACATGCCTCAATGAAACGCTGTAAACTGAGTTATAGTGTATATATGTATATATGAGTGTGTGAGTAAGTGTGACCGTATGTACGTGTTATGTTAGATGTGATCACTGTAAATATCATAATCACCGCAAAGTACCTGGAGTAGCAAGCCAGGCGATTAACCAGGCTGACATCTCCGGTTCATCAATAAAGTGTTCTCTCTCTCTCTCTTGTTTGGTCATTAAGGCTAAAAGAGTGGATCCCTAGCGAATGCAAGAGTGGCAGGGGCGGCAGACAGTTAGGTGGGCAGATGAGGTCAAGAACTTTGCGCGGATAAATTGGTCGCAGTTGTCACAGGACCGGGATAATTGGAGATCTATGGGAGAGGTCTTGGCCCTGCAGTGGGCGTAGGCAGGATGATGGTGATGATGATGACGACTATGATGATGATGATGATGCTAAAGGACGCGGGTTTTCGTATCAGGTATGCGCCAAGTTACAACTTCTCGGCGGTGAAGTTTGGCAGACTGATAATGACGTAGTCACCTCGTATTTGTACTCGGGAAAATAAAACAAGCATCAAGCATAGACGTCGCAGAATAGTACGCATGAAGGCACAATACATGCTCACGTTAACTGATGGCTGTGGAGAACCCTCGCGTATTTTAGCGAAGCGTGAGCGTATGTCCAGATGCGCTAACATGGTCGGCTAAGCTCGTGCATAGCGCATACCGCAAGAAAGAAGAGGAAGAAAAATGGATCCTGAGGCGGAGGGCTCTACTGCGGACGCATCTGACGTCGAAGACTCAGGTAGCGACTCTGCAAAAGAAGACGAGAACGCACCTGTGAGCATCCTCAAGTTTGGCAAGGGACGCCGGCGACGGGGAAGGCGCCCATCCATCCGGTGGGGCGTCGGATCCCCGCAGAAGAACGAAGCTGCTGCCAGAGGCAATGTCCCGGCAGTCTCTTCTGCAGCTGTGCCTACGCCAACGCTGCAGGGGCCACCCCAAACGTTGGCCGTACATCCGCATGGAGCAAGTGCACAGCAAGCAACACCCGTTAACCCTGCGACAGCACAAGCTGGCGGTGTATCGCAAGTGCCTGCACCGAAAACGGTGCCGCCAGCGTCAGCACCGGAGCATCCGCCTGCAGCGGCTCCGCGGGCTCCACAGCCACAAGGTACCCTGGCCACAAGGTCGTCAGCAGCGCCTCCGTCATTTCCGACGACTGCGGCAGGCTTGGCTCCGCAGCAGACGCCACCCGTCCCACCTCGGGGTACGGTCAGCAATGTCGACCGCCCTCCCGCATTGCCCGCTGTGAGCTACCCTGCCCAGATGCTTCCAGCCGTTGCACCGATGCCGGCCGTCGCACCCGCGACGCCCGCTGTGGGCAACCCTGCCCAGATGGTTCCAGACGTTGCAAGGGGACCGGCCGTCTCTCCCGTGTCCCCGTTCTACAACGACGTCATACCAGCGCCCAATAACGTCGCGTTCAATTCTCGGGTACAGCCCGTTCCGTCAGTGCAGTCTCTCCTAGTTGAAGCAGGTGCCCGCTGTCCCGCCGGATTTCCATTGGGTGCCATGCTGCTTCTGGCTCTGGCCGTCGTAACGGTGGGTCTGCTCACCTTCTTCGTGATCTTCACCGAAGTGTGGTCGATGGAGACGGACACTGTCGACTGGAGCGCGAAATTGACGACGCTCACCGACTTCAAGGTGCCTTCGTCGAATGAGCGCACGAATCAGCAGTTTACGACTCCGGAGAAGACGCCGGGCAGCGATGGAAGTGGGATTCGCAGGGCCGGCGAGGACTGGACTGAGGGCGACGAACAAAACGGATTTTCTTCTGTTGTACCAGATACTTCCGCGTCCGAGCCGCCCATGCCATTGTGATGGAAACGTTTTCCGATTTGTTGATTACATCTGCCATGCTGCCCCGTCGTGTCATTATTGTGCTGTTCGCCTGCTGGCTGTCTGGGTCATGGGGAACGCGTAAACACAAAGAAGGCGGTGCGTTTCTGTCTCCTCTTTAGCCCTGAGAGGACGTTCAGGTCATAGGGCAAGCAGATGTTTCGGTTTTTGAATGTCTGAGTGCATTTATCTGCAATGAGGCCACCTTGGCCGCATTGGATCCACCAAATAGGGGTGCGCGAATACTGAGTCCTTTAACCGAATCGAATACGAATCGAATAGTGATTAAACCGAATCGAAGGACTCATTGAATGCCATTCGAATAATTTTCGAATAGGGGGGCAAAAATGTCTAAGACAGCTAGAAAATTTCGCGACATATTGTTGGAAAGAAATTGACAAAGTAACATTACGTACTGAACCGACAAAAACCATAGTTATGTAGAGTAAGGTAAGCTTTCATGCAGTAGTAACCTAAAGCCTTTGAGATATTGTGTAACCGTAGGTGGTGCTTGCATTAATTTACCGCTTGCCTATCAGCGTGAGCCAGGTCTACTGGCCATGATTCTCTCATTTAAATTTTCCAAAAACCGCAGTTTATAGAGTAAGGTAGGCTTTCATGCAGTAGTGGCTAAAGCCTTTGAGATATTATGTAATCGTAGGTGGCGCTTGCATTAATGTACCGCTTGCCTATCACGTGAGCGAGGTCTACTGGCCATGATTCATCTAAATTGTCCATGACAAGGCTTCAAGGTTGTCGCGTGAGACCCTCTCCTAGCTTTATTCTTTCTTCCGTGCCCGGAAGCATGTTAGAGCAACACCACTTTGTCTAGAGATGGTCCCGACGTATCGCCAAGAGCTCGGTGCACAAAAACTAGCTGATATCATGATATTAGATAGACGACACTTTCACTTCCACGACACTGAAATTTTAAGCCAAAATGTCTAGATATTGGGATAAATATAGACTACATAGTACCTTTAATGGTTGGGCTACATCCTTTGTGGTAGTTCAATGATTAAAAAGACAACCCCTCCCCATTCCGACGTTCCCTTCTTTTGAAGTTTTCTCGTTGGTGCCGACTATTCACCAACTTTTCGAAAAATATTCGATATTTCGGATATGCGCTATTCGATTCCAGTAGCAAATCGAAGAGAACACCATTCGATTCGTTATTCGAAATTTTCGTCTTCCAGTCCGGCTACGACGAGATCAAGAGACGCTGTTGCACAGGCTACGGTTGGGTGTTGCCTACACTCGCAGATATCTCTCTAAGATCGGACAGGAAGAGAGTCCCGATTGCCGCGTGTGTCACACATCAGAGGCTATACATCATATCCTTTGCGTGTGCCCTCAATATTCGGCCGAAAGGAGAACACTTCAGTGCGTGGTAATGGTTTGGACTCCCGGCCCTTTTCGGAGGGGAAACTTTTAGGTGCATGGAAGTACACGGACCAAGCCCAGCGCAACTTCAAGGCCCTTTTAATTGTTTGTGTGACACAGGTTTAGATAATAATGTGCTCTAATAGTGTGCTGTAAAGACTACTGCGCATGGTGCACATCCGCTTACAGGACGTGTATAGTTGACTCATTGTACTTTACCATCGTCAACTCTCATACATCCCTCTATCTCTATTTATCCCTTTTCCCCTTACCCCTGTGAGGAGTAGCAGGCCAGAGACTCACTCTCCAGGCCGACAATCTCCTCCTTTCCTCTCATCATATGCTTTCTTCTTCTTCGAATATTCGCACGCCCCTATATAACAACCGACCAAACCAGCGAGGCTTGCTCTTTCTTCGCGTGAATTGGCAGAATGCCAGTATAAAAGTTGTGTAATATAATGACACCGTTACATTAGCGGTCTCATTTGTTCTGTTTGTTTGTTTGTTGCTTACCGTCTCTCAAACTCAATAGTTGCTGTTTGGTGGTGCTGTAACGCTGTTTAGAAATAAAGTATGCCGACAAAAAGTTTCATGCATTGCATCGCGCCCTCCATGTTGCCAGGAAAGTGCAACTCACATTTTTTTTAGGTGCGGAGCATCTCTTGCTCGCGGGTATGTCACGCGTCCGGCGTCCGCACTCACACTACGCCTGCGCGACTCTCCTCTCCCTTCCCTCTCTCCAACAGCTGCTGCAATAAATAAAGCGGGTAGAGAGCGCGCGCGCGCTTCAGTAGTATCTCCTCCTTCTCCGATGAAATAAGTTGGTGGTGTTGTGTGATGGAAGCAACAGTTCCGTCAGCGAGTGGGTTGACGCAAGTACGCATCAGCATCAACCCACACTCTGACAACGGTCACGCGATGCGTGGTAACGAACCAAGTCAACAACGTAATAACACGCAATGTTCACCGCAAGGTTCACCACAAAGGTAACACCGGAAACACTGCAAACCTGTAAGCACCGCCGTTAAATGCACCGATGAAACTCCCAGCGATCCTCCGCATCACCCCATGGTCCCCTTCGGGGAGATGGTGTAATTTTTTAGCAAGATCTATTCCCGTGCTGTGCGTAAATTTGAACTGTAAGTGGCACCTATAAGCCGACATGTGTAATGGTCGTCAGCGCCTCTGACCTAAATCCAAGCGCGGTAGACAGCGACGTTGTGTTAGTTACACTGAGGTGGTGGTGCAAACAGATGCGATGTAATGTAATGAACCGATCTTCGACACTGACGATGGCTTGACGTTCTTGTTCGCCCGAAAGGACGTCATCCACATGTCTGGCGGTGCCTTCGAATGGCGAAGGTGGAGTAAGTGGAGTAGGTGGAGTGTTTTGCTCCGCTATTCCGACCGGTATCGCAACCGTCCGCGGGATGGATAGTCCTGCTGTTCCGCCAACTAGCGCTCCCTGCTGCGTGGCTGTGCCGGGTAGATGGCTGGCGAGTTCTTGTGGTGACGCTCGTTTCTGGGACACTTTGGTAGCGGTTTCTGCAAGAATCGCCGGGCCTTGCTTGGAAGCGGCGGCACCTGTGGATCGGGTGCGATGTCTTCCTCGCCATAGTGCCACCGGACCCACCTGCTGTGACCACGCTTGCCGCGACGCCCCTTTCCCTTATGTTTGCGGCCCCGATCAGGTTTAAAATGCCGATCAGCTCCTATGACTCGTCGCTGCTACCTTCTGAAGTCAGCAATGTGGAATCCATCGTGCACTCTTCTTCCTCTTCTTCTGATGATGATTTCCTCTATGTTGATGGCTTGTACTCACTCTGGGGGATTGGCCATCATTGTCAGTGGCTTATTCGGAACTATCTATGATCTTGAACTCTATTGTATTAAAGTAAAGTAAATAAACGAGCAAAATTTAATCTGATATAAATTTATGTTAAAGATGAAACCACATAAAGGGAACACAGAAAGGATGAATTGACGGTGTTTCTTCTTCTTCTTCTTCTTCTTCTTCTTCTTCTTCTTCTTCTTTGCAGTATGCGAGAGTTTGAGGCTGTATGGTGCATCTCTTCGTTGGGAAGGAACCATAGAATAGTATGCTGGCGGCTGCCGTGTTGTGCACCCTTATTTCGCTATCCTAAGACGAAAGCCTTATATAGGTTTATAACTCTTTGAGCGGTGACCTTGAAAAGCATGGTGAGCCACACGAACGCAGCATAGACTCCAAGAAAACGCATACATGCACCTCATCACTTGTGGCACACACCCGCGTACCCAAGCCCGAGGTATAAGCCCGAGGTATAAGGGCACGCGGCACGCGTTGTCTGAACATGAAGTGAAAGCCTGCTGCATATTTGGCAAAGCGTTAAATAGGCGTGAATTCCCGTGTATGCCCTTAAAAATGTCGACATCAGTGTCAACACATGCACTTTCGGGTTTAGGCTTTAGGCTCACTGAGTGATGCAAAACGCCTTCGCTAAAATGTGCAGTGCAAATTTGTAACTTAATGTATAACCTAACGCATTACCAAGTGCACAGCGGGCTCCCTACTTCACCCGTTCTAAAGGCGCAATACAACAATTTGCCTATTGCCTGCAGTGCACAACGTGAATTTAATGTGTACGTGGAACGCGATACCAACCAAGGGGCCTTAGGGGCTGTCATGTGGTTGTTTCGGTGCCGTCGCCGCTGTCGCACGACGGAGACTGAACGTGGCACGATATGGAAATTCCATGCAGCGAAGGACGAAAAAAATTCCTTGCAGTGCCTACACAGCTATCGCCGAAGCTACGCAAAGGCAACCTTCAGACGCTTAACATCACGTGAATATAATTAGGAATATGCTACAAAGGTTAACATCAATGGCGTCGGCACTTCATTGTTGGTCGAGGTCCTCTGAGGCGAGCTTGGCCTCCCACGCCAAGCTCGCCTCAGAGGACCTTGACCAGCAACGAAGACTCGTCGCCAGAGCCAAGAATGCAGCAAAGGCCAGAGGGTCCCTGAAATGAGGATACCTCCCACCTAGGCCGGAGCGGCACTAGCCCCGCGATACCATTTCAAAAAATATACGTTTATTCATCATCACAAATTTCCGGAGTTAATGAGGTGGGCCGTGATTTGTCTTGCGAAATAAGAAAAAAAATGTTCTTTGAAAAAGTACAAATCTGTTCCCCGCTGTAACCCTCGTTGCAGTCGTTTTTTTTTTCCACTTCTGTTCGTGTTTGTGATCCTAATGATTGTATAACGTGTACGCGATTCAGAGCTGCCAAATTAAAGTGAATCAATTATACGCTAAATTTTCAGGGATTAGCAAATATCAGCTCCTTAGGTCTGCTTAAGCGACTCCTTCAGGAGCAGTTGACGAAACATAAAACGCTGCCCGGAAGTGTTACGCCACACTATCGGAGCAACTCCTTCGTCATCGGTTCTTGCAACAGAATTCACCTTGCACTTATTTGCGTGACTGCGTTGGTACTTCTCGTCCTGGGATTGGGAACAATCATGCCGCACGGTGTGAGCGTAACCCAGATTATACTGCGCCCTTCATAATTCTTTTCTTTCAGTCTTGTTTCATTCCTGGTTTTGTCGTTGAAGCTTATAGAGGTTAAGAACACTAGCGGAACGGCGGCGGCGAAGGTGGACATCATCGCCACCAGTTCCAACCATCGTAATGAGCCGATGACAGCTTGCGCTCTAATATAATCACAAGATAGAAGTCATGTGACGAGAGAACGCAGTCACAGTACAGAGGCGAAATGATTTTAAAGGGGCCGTGAAACGTTCTCTGAAAATTTTGTACTACATGTGTATTCGGAATGTTGGCCCTCCAGTCTGTAATGCACATTGTGTCCTTGCATCATGTGGGTTGATTGAGGGCGATAAAAGCACGGTTTCAATTTCCCCAGTCCGCTTTCCTCTCAACTCTGCAGCTGACGTCATCTTAGTCGCCACCGTGGCATCCGAGATTGACGCTCCCTCAGAAATCACGGGAAAGCAAACCGTGATCCGGCCTCGCTTCCGCAGGTCGACACCGCACGGGGACCGACTATTTTCTTGCTCTCTAGCTTTGACCTACGACTATTATTTCAGAGGAAACGAAAGTTGGCGATATGTTTAAGTCCTGAAATGTCTTAAGTTGACGTCACTGAATAGTGCTTATGCCGGCCTGTGGTGTCGCATCGTCGTTTCAGCAGCGCAAGAACGCTAGGGCTTTAAGAAGGCGCTTTAAATGTACACATAATATTGTACTTAAATTTTTCGGAATTAGCATGTATAAATGTTATTGAAGCAGAGAAAATTACAATTGGGCACCTCCATTTTATTTCACGACCCCTTTAACACTTTTCTTTTATTGCAAGTAATGGATCTCGAACACATCTACTTTTGCTGAGCGTATCGACCTCAAGCGTCTTCCCCAGCCAGTTAGCGTAGTAAACGTTGCGTGTTGCAATGTCACTTTCGGTTTCAGAACCGCTACATGTGCCGCCCTCTGTGGGCAGTGTGTAGAAACGGTGAGAATCAATTGACAGGAGCGACGGTCGGCGAGAGGTTTTGTTGGACGCCAGCATTATCGCACAGGGGTCACTCACTGAGGTCCCACGGCTTGTCGGTACACGTTCATCCACGTCTTCTCGTGAACCTGCGTGCGGCTGTCGCCACTACAGCCTCCCAGCACAACAGTAAGCCAACCAACCTCGTGCATAACTCAAGTAGAACGAAAGAAGAAGAAGAACAAGTATGGAGCCTGCGGCAGAGGAGTTCAATGCGGGCTCCTCTGGGGTCGGAAACATAGGCTGTGAACCCGCTGAAAAACGCCACATCGGGCCCCGCAGCATTCTGAAGTTCGGCAAGGGATGCCGGCGGCACCGAGTACATCGCCGTCCGTCCATCCGGTGGAGCGCCAGCTTAGTTGAAGAGGGCTCCCAGCAGCAGGGCGAAGTCGCAGCCGAAAGCAATGTCCCGGTCGTCACTCCTGCAGATGCGCACACATCGGCGCAGCAGGGACCACACCAAAGGTCGGCCGAATATGTACACGGGGCAGGCATACAGCCGGCAACGCCCGCTGCCTTGACAGCGACCCAAGTTGGGTATGCAGCGCAAGTGGCCACGCCAACCGTGGCTTCTACTACCGCTGCAGACGTACCGCATGGAATGCTGGCCACAGCATCGTCAGCGGTACCGCTGTCCCTCCCTACGACAACGTTGGTACCACAGCAGACACCGTCTACCAAGCCTCCAGGTGCCATCAGCAACGTCGACGGGATCCACGCAATGCCCGGGGTGACCAACACCACTCAGCTGTTTTTAAATGCTGCACCTGTGGCGACCAGCACTCCAGAAATGCCATTACACAACTACATTACACCAGCACCACCCGCTAACCTAACCACACATGAATCGGTGCAGCACTTTACTTCATCGCAGAGCCTCCTTCTCGCGACGAGCCCCACCGACGTCACCGTAGTGACAATGGTTCTCATGGCTGTGGGCTTCGCGACGGTAGGGCTGTTCACTTTCTCCGTGCTCTTCATGGAAGCGTTGCCGATGGAGACGGGCACTGTCGATAGGAGCACGAAGTTTACGCCGCTCACCGACTTCAAGGTGCCTCCGACGAACGAACATTCGAGGACCTTGAAACTTACGACGGCTGGGACGACCCGGACAATCCATGAAAGGGGTATTCGCAGGACCGGTGTGGATCGTACTGAGAACCCAGGAAAACGAGGATTGCCCTCGGAAGATCCTGACACTCCCGTTTCCGAGTCCTACACGCTGTCGTGAGAAAATGGGAGTCCACTTTTCGCGGAAATAATTTTTTGGGTCGTGTCACAGCCGCTCGATGAAGACGCACGAGGTCCTCGTGCTTTTGATCGAGTGGGCGTGGTTGTGTATAAAGAATTCTTGAACCGGTATTGAATATTTGCAGCAAGTGTGTAATACACCCCTACGTGGGGCGGTCGACGAAACGTTCCTGTAAGCAAACGTGGGTCAGGAACCTTATACGGCACGCTGTTGCTGCCATTTTCGAGTTCCAGCATGCTCTGGCCAGGCAGTTAACAGATCATGTTAGGTCTCGTCACGTTGACCCGCACCGAGTGGCTAGAGACGCGCGTATCAAACATATCGTGATTCGTTGTAAAAGCCTTTTCACTTATCCCACGGAAAAAGGGAATATTACGTGGACTGCGCAATTTCGCCGCTACCTACAAAGGCCAGGTTAATGTGTTTTTTACGTACCGGAGACCAGTGTAATAGTCAAGTTTTAGTTTAACCTTGATATTTGTAACTGGCGTTCAATTGTTCCGTAACAATAATGGTTCGCTAAGAAAGAATGTCCTGCTTCAGTGAGCGGCTGCCGCTTCGAATGCGACCGGATGAGTGGGGGAGAGATGGGGTTGAAGTGAGCAAGGCGGCCAAATCATGTGTCCTCCTTACCTCAGGCCTGCGTCTGCCCGTCTCCGACTCGCGATAGAAGCGGCTGCCTCACACTTAAAATGGGGCAGTGTGGCTTAAGCACAGGACCTATGGGTCACTCAGCGTGAAATGCTTTTGAGGGCCCAATAACGCTGGAGCGGCAGTAGTGATTTCAAGAGGGAAATGACGGTTATTTCTGCAGTGCAATAGGGAGCACCGCGCAGCGTCAGAGGAAGAGGAAGTGAAAAATAAAGAAGGTAGTAATGAGAAAAAAAAGGAGAAGCGACCAGGTCTTGTTCATTCATGATGCAGGCTCACGGAGAAGGTATTGTCCGGCAAGTTGAGGCCTCTGAGCGGTGGGCGCTATAGTGTCAGTCGCCTCCACAAACTCCAAGAGGCTGTGAGGAGCAGAAATTGGAGCGTGACGGAAACAGCAGGTCGCTGTAAGTTGTAGCTGGCAGGCTCCGTTGCCTGTTGGCAGGGGTGAGCCTTGAGATTTCCTGCGCCAGCGCTGGGCAAGCAAAGAGGCTACTCAATGCTGTCCTGGTGGCCGCGACGGTCACGGGGCAGTAAGATGGGGCTTGGCGTGCAGGCGCGCCGACGTCCGCACCACGGTCCACCCACATCCCGAGCAGAGGCGAAACAGCGTTAAGCACTCAAGTAGTAAGGTCGCTTTCCGGGAGTGGCTTGCGACGCTTGCCGTTGGCCACTTTGGCATACAGGGCTGTTGCGGTGAGAGTGTCCGCTTGCTCGTTACCGGCAATTCCCACGTGAGAAGGCATCCAGTGAAAGGACATGGAGACTCCTGTCAATTGACGCCGACAGCTTAGAGCTGAGCAAGTCTCGATCGGCAGTGATCGATGACGCTCTGGAGCGCTGGCTTCGAGTAGCAGGGCAGTGTCACCGGTTGCCTAGGAGGGTTTACAGCCAGGACTTCGATGGCCAGGTGGAGCCCCGCGTGGTGGAGCTTACAGCGAAGGAAAGCCGGCATTGGGGTGTTTTAGAAGTGGTGGTTTGCAGTGCGGTAATGCCGTACCGCTGTGGTTCACCGGGGATTGGGTAACACCCTTGTTAAAATGGAAATTCTGGATAAAACCTTCGTTGGTACTTGGCCGTTTTTGTCTGCAACACTTGCTGCAGCCGATCACGTCACGTTACCAGAACCATTGCGTAACTCGCGCAGATCTTGCCAACTAAAATATCCTGCCAACATAAGCGCATGGTGCTACCTCACTTTCAAAAGGAAAACAACATCGGCTAAAATACCCTGTTGTCTGTTGACCGCTCTAGCCGTGATTGCGCACGCTGCAGCAGCGGATCCGCTAGCCCCATCGGTGAACACTAGCAGCTTTCCTCCCAGCTGGCCCCGTCACGACTGGTCTAGTGGCTATAGCACTCCGCTACTGGTCTGCAGGTCGCAGGATCGAAACCCAGCCGCGGCTGCTCCATTTCTATGAAGGCGAAACTGTTGAGGCCCGTGTTCAGTGCGATGTCAGTGCACGTTAAAGAACCCCCGGTAGACGAAATTTCTGTACCCCTTCACTAACGCATCTCTCATGATCACACCGTGGTTTCGGGACGTAAAACCCCAGGAATTATTGCTATTCCTTCCAGCTATCCGTGGCGCTTTCAGACACGAGCAGTGCAGCACCTGGTATCCTTCGTTAGGCGCCTTTCATTGTGTGGCGACCACTCGGCCTGCGACCAGGTGACGGGGAGAGACAGATTTGATGTGGCGAGTTGGACTTTTTGGTGCATATTTAGAGGAACACAGCACAGGCACACACAGGGACGAAGCGAGAGGACAAGGACGAGCGCTGAGTGCCTTCTCTTCGGCCTTGTGCGTGTATTCGCGCCATATTCTCTTAACTATGTACCAACAAGCCCAACTCACCAGGATTTGAGGTGAGGAGAAGGTACTATTTCCGCTTCTCGAGACCCCCTGTCTCCCTCTCTCCAGGTCGCGGACGAAGCGCCTACCGCGCAGTGAAGCGGGATAAGGCGAATTAGGCGTGTATAAGACGTTCGGTTGTAGGAGTCGGTAAACTCCGAAAAATCCGCGACGTCTATGTTGCGCTTCACTTATTGTCAGAGCACAACATGTGTGTCTGCAACGTCAATCAATTATTCAATCAATCAATGTTTTACTTCCGTTTTGCGTATCCAACGACAAAACGAAAATAGGTGGCAGGAGAAAAATGTGCTTTGTTGCATCTTGATAAAGCTCCTGCCACCCGTACAGCAGCCAAATATACATGCAGGAAGCGGTTACTAATTGTGATTGCCACACCAGGAGACCCTATCACCAGGAGACCCCAATTACTGCTCAAGCGCTTGAGTGAACCGACTACCCGCCTCATATAAGTCTACCGAGCCACTCGTGTCGCGGACTCCGGGGACTGCAAGGCTGATTGCGCCTTGTACACTCGGAGGGCCCTTCGGCGTCGGCCCCACCGGACACCGCCGCTACAAGTTTGCTTCATATATACGCTCCCGCTTTATACCTATAAAACACTTCTACTTAAAGGACTAATGACACGAATTTTGGCATGTTTGTATTGCTGGTCCAAATAAAAGCACTGATGTCGAGAACCCCAAAAAAAGTATCGTGGTGCCTCGGAATGCAATGAATATATGTTTCATGTGGCTACCTTAAACAATTTCACCATCTCCCGCTAAAGGGGACCATGAGGCGATGCGAAGCAGCACGGGGGGTGCACACAGCGTTTGCATCGGTCTGACTAGGTGTCGCGTTTGCATCGGTTTGACGACGAGGCGCTGGTTTGACGCTAGCAGACGCTGCCTGCGTCAGCGTTGTCTCTCGTGGGCGAGGGCGCGTTCTCGTCCCTTGCGAGCTGGTAAAGCGTTAATCGAAGAAAGAGCGTTTCCATAGTCAATGCGCGCCATTCGGAGAGGAGAGGAGGAATGCCGAGAGGAGAGACAAGGAGAAGAGGGGGAGGAGGATGTGGATGCGCAGTGCGGGTGTGGACGCCACACGGCGGATGGATGGAGGGAGGGAGTGAGTGACATAGCCCCGACCATAAGCTGCTTCGCATCTAAAACCCATTAGTGTTTCGATTTCGAGGGGGCGTTATCATAGTAACGTGGCAACACAGTCGGACGTAGGTGTAGGTCCCGTGGAGACAGCAACTCGCGACGGAGTCACAGCTACTCTGTCGGCTGTACGTGGTGCACGCAATTAAACATCGATAATTTCGTGTTCGTCGAGCGATTGATGTTGTTATTGTCCTCAATTCTGGCACATACCCACCCTGGGGGATCGGCCAAGATGTCAGAAGTTGAGAGAGTAAAGCCTGGGGTACTATGAGGCCCAGCGATTATCACAGCGATTTCGTGGTTCTGTCGGCGACTGTGTTCACACGTAATCGTGTTGTCCATTGCGATGAGGGTGGTTGCAGATGCTGAGCGACGAAAACTTTAAAATCAAGTTTAGAGTACTTTACACGTGTTACCTGGCTACGGTGTGTGGAGGTCGTTCACTATGCATGCCGAGAGCGCGAAAAATGTCCCTTTTTCGCCGCACCAAATTGTGTCATGACTCCTTAAAGCAAGGTGAAATTTGTGCCTTCGTCAGCTCGTGAATAATTGACACAAGTGATGAAGAATACCACAGAAAGGTTGCCGAACAAAAGCAGTCGTGTCTTCCCTATAGTACCCCACTTATCCGCCGTAGTGGGTTGAAGTGCTTACCAGAACGTAAACAACCAATGTAGAAGGCATGTGGGCATACGCCATACATGAAAGAAGCAAACGCCCGGTACACATGAAGCGCGAGCAAGAGAAGCAGAAGAAGAATGCGTCCTGCGACTCCGATTGCGAAGACTCCTGTCGCGGCGACTTCACAAGCTCAGTCGCGACGTGGTTCCGCGCAGCACTTCAACGAGGAACCGATTGGCATCCTCAAGACCGGCAAGAGCCGCCGCCGACGTAAGAAGCGTCGTTCCAGGTCGCTACGTTGGGTGAACATCCCGGAGGAAAGGGCTGCAGAGCAGCAAGATGCGCCCGCCGCAGCAAGCGCTGCAGCGCCGGCCGCACTTCCGGCATCAATCACGGGCGCGCTACCGCAACAGGAACCGCCGGCGGGACTCGTCCCAGGCGCGTACCTCGGACCCTTGTCGATGTACACTCCAGCAGGCATTCCAGCAGTAGGTGGTCCCGCGACGGTGGCTGCGGCGCCGCCCGAGCCGAGACTGCAGGTGCCGCCTTCCTACACGGCTCAAGGTGTCGACTACAACGCACGCCCATTTCTCCCCGGCCGCGCAGAACGCTTCACTGACATAGCTGCGATCAGCCCCGCCGTCCTGTCTCCAGACTACGGGGCAGCCGTCGTTCGTGTGGACCCGATCCCTTACGCCGTGAACGCAGCTCCCCCGGTGCCGTTGGACGCCTCCCCTAAGTTGAGTAAGTCGCTGGAAGACCGTCTGTCTGGTTTCGGCGAGTCGGTCACTACGTGGGCCGAGGGCTTCAAGCTAACCACGGCCCTGACCCTTACACTGTTCATGGGAACGTTGTGCCTGCTGCTGGCCTGCGCCATCTTCGTGTTCACCGATACGCCGCACGATCGCGCCGATACCGGCGACGCGAACGCAGAGATCACGGAGTTCACCGATCTCGAGAGGCCACCGACGTACGGGCACGTTGTACCGCTGCTTACGTTACCGGCTACGGCGCCTATTGAGGAGAAAACGAGTGGTATACCTTTGCAGCGAATAGCCCTTGTCGATAGACCAGAAGATGTAGGTGAGGACGAACAGCTTCAATTCAATGTGTCCGCTGTTCACCTCCGCTAACCCTTTCGCGTAACCGTGACAGAGGTCACGTGACTGCAACGATACCTGCACAGTGATATTCAGCAGATACTGTGCTTCCGCGGTGTCAGACAAATGAAATGCATGTGAGTGCCGTGAATTTCGTATGGCAACAATATATACCGAGGTAATACGGCGCGCGACGTTTTCGTCCTTACCTTCTGGCTTGCAGTTCTTTTTGGATAGTATTACCAAACTATGCTGTTATAGTCGATGAAGCTGAGGAGTGATGCACGGGTACAGCTTTACTGATGTAGTTAATCCCGCCCAGGCGCAGCATTACTTAGAGCTAAATTGCTGCTGAATTTCTTTAGCTTTTTAAATCTCTAGCCCTGTAGAGCGCTTGGATTCGTAAGAGCAGTCTACCATCACGTCATGTTTCATGAATAACCAGATAGAAAGGGCATTGAGAATACTTTTCGATGAAAGGGAGTATAAATAACACAGCGTCCCCGCTTCCTGTGCTGAAGTATGATTTTGAGAAGAAGGCTAGGTATGCATTTTAATGTGCCTGAGCCTTGTCAAGGATCCCTATCTCCCTGTAATTGTGGTCAGACGTCTAAGGAAGTTCAACAGCTGAGGAGCAACGAGTCGCTCCATATGATCTCCCAAGTCGCTCCACACTTTGGATATTAAAGATTGTGCCCCCTAGGCAAATAGCTTTCCAAATAATTGAACAAAGTACCCTACGTTAGGTCGCCAGCTTTAAAGAGCAATCTGAAGGAAGTCTACATTGCCGTTTCCCGCGTCTCATTAACATAACCCAGCGTTCACGAGGTGCTCACAATTATGTCTGTTACAATGCCTTGGCAGCCTGTACTTAGGTTAGATCAATTAAGCTTGGACTGATAGTTGCTCTTCCGAGCGACAGATGGCGTCGGAGTGAGTCTCGAGACAGTGGTAAGTACATTACATCTGCCGTTGTGAATGTGAATGCCTTTTCTAAAAACCATACATAAACCGCTAATCGATACAAATGCTCAGGTTTAGTTTTCCCGTCCTGAATTCTTCTTCAAAGGTCAGAAAAATTTTCATGTAGGCATTGCTTCACCTCACCTAAACAGCACAAGACTTACATTTTCGAGCACCTTATTACAGCAATATAAAATATGCTGACATGTCACCAGGGCTTCAGCGGTTATAAACTGCAATATAATGCAAGTTGAAACAGCTACTTTTTGCCTTCAGAACAAATATAAACGTTGCAAAACTAGCATGATAGCAGCCACACACTAGCTAGTGAGTCTCAAAGGTCCAAACACAAGTACTCGGTAAAGTGGTACATAGCCCCTCACTGCACACGAATGGCCTCCGTATACATCTCGGACGCTTCGTCATATTTGACATCATAGGACTTGCTGAGTCCTCCTTTACTTGGATTAAATTGTTGTCGCGAATGTCTGCAAAAGCAAGCTCTCCGTACTGCACTTCATCATCATTGCCTTCTATACATAACCCTCGCCTGCCATTTGTAGTGCGCAAAACGTATTTTGATCCAAATATCTGCCTCGTGGAGCCCCCTTACAGGGAAGTAAACCAATGCAGTCTAATATTTTTTACTTTACTAATGGTATAGCAAGGCTTCGGAGGGTGATTATAAATAGCAATATGGGCCTGGATCAACGAGCTCCGCATTCGAGGTCGTGACAGCCCCCGCGCTCTGGTGTCCCATATTTAGGACATGGCGGCCGTATTATCATGAGCGATTCAAAAACGATAGGCAAAAGTAATCTTTGTCAGCAAGCGCGTCACCATCTAACAAGCAGGGGGCAGTATTACGATAGCTGGGGAGAGAGTAGTTAATAAGTAAAATAATATCGTAAAGATGCGGTTGCTGCTGTCGTCATCTTCGTCTTCCGCCATTTTGCTTACACTCTGTAGAGCTCCGAGTAAGAAGCTACTACGCACGCTCTCACTGCTATATTAGGGACGCCTCATAATATTCTTTTAATTGCTAACTTATTTCAGCCACGGTGTGGAGAAGCTTTTGTTCGTGTCTTATAGGACATCAAGGCCGATGCGAGCAAATTTTCAAAGCTACTACGTCTTTCTAGGCCATTTACAGCCACATTCTGTTAAGGGTTGCGATCACCTGTTGTGCCCGATGTTCAATTTCTGGCCACAAAAAAATATCGAGAAAAGCAAACAAACTAACCAACATTAAATAACTAATAAAAAATATAAAACACCAAGAAAACGAAGGTTAAGGAACTCCCACAAAAAATGAGTAACTAGCACGATAGAGCAACAATGTTCATAAAAATTAGAAATATAACGTCGCATCCAAATAATCAAGAACTTAAGAAATTTTCCACTGCCTTAATTCGTTCTATATCAAAGCAATAATTCAGCTGTCTGGTTTTTCTTTTTTCTTTTTTTCACTGCCTCATCGATGCTCATGTATAAAAACTGTGTTAGTAAGGACTTAGTTGGCTGATTCTGTCTTCATTGTCAAGACATTCCAGATATATAATGAATGAACACATAAATCGAGCTTTTACGCACAAGGTGCTCCCACATTTCGGCAAAGTTTGACGCTGTTACTGCCTGTCACTTAGTCTCTACACTCGAGGTTTGTTTCGAGGAGCTATATAATGTCACTGTAGTGGGAGAGTGTTTCTTCGGCGCACTAGAAGCGAAGAAGATGAAGAGTGCGCGCTTGAGCACGCGGAACGTGATCCGCGTGGCTTCGGTGCTTTGGAACGCCGACGTGGATCGAGCGTACCAGCGACCGAGCGGTGGCACGTTCGGCCCAGGAGAACAGACGCACCGAGCTGGTGCCACCAGACCAGCCGGGACGTACCGGGCGTTCTCCTGTGGCGAACAGGTGTCCTGGACCTTGCTGGCTGTTCCTGCGGTGGACGAGCGAGCGGGCCAGTACGAGCGGCTGGAGCAGTGGTGTGGCCGGGACCATCTACCGACCGTGGTCACGGTGCCACGCAGGTTCGAGTCCGGCACAACCACCTGCCGAGAGCGTGGTCACGGTGCCGCGCAAGTTCCAGTGCCGCACAACCGCGTGCTGAGAGCGTGGTCACGGTGCCGCGCTGCAGTTCGACGCAAGTGTTGCTGAGGGCGTGGCCTCGGTGCCACGTCAGATATGAATCGTACCCCGACGCGCTCCTGAGCGAGTGCCTCGGAATCGGCTTGTGTCCGCGCACGACTCATCATACCTCCTCTTCTGATGCCAGCGTGCGCCGCCTTGAAGATCCACGGTATTGTGAGTGGTGTCAACAGACCTCTGACGTCAGGTCAAGCAGGACGCGCCGTTAGTTTCTTGAACGTAGCGTTCAGACTGTGTTGCTTGTGTCGCGTTGTTTGTCTGTGAAAGTGTATGTGCTGTCTCGTCCTGTCGATAAATGTTTCCTTGTCTGTGACCTAGCTGTCTGTGTCTGAGTCCTGGGCCCACGAACCACCACAGTCACATACGACTTATGATTGTGACAACAAACATAGTATATGTTAAAAGAACAACGGCCAATGTCCTCCCTCATATCGTTCGGTTTGCTGATGGATCGAGGATTGTCCAGTTCAGGTAAATTCATTATTTCTAATAGAAATCAACCGCGCGGAGTGCACGTACTAAAGGAGATCCTATGTAGCACGTGTATGGGTGAAAGGGGGTCTCTGGGTTGAACCAGTAAAAAAGGTAGCGCCGTTACGCTCTCTTTCGCCCTTTGCTGCGCTCCTGCGCATCATGTGCACCGATATGGTTAGCAGGATTATCGTAGCTATTTCATCTGAGAATCACTGTGAAAAGTTGCTTTGTGATCGTCAAACTCGACCTCATGGACGGGCATAATCACATGCTTTCGTTACTGTCACGACGAAAACGTTTGTTGTCTGTGTGCGCTGCGGAAGAGAGAGAGAAACAACATTTGCTTATTAAAACAGAGTGAGGGATCTTTCTCGTATGTCAAGCCCTTAGTTCAGAGCCCCATTGGCTTAATGGGGGTACTTCGACGACAAGAGCAAGGGCCGGGATCTGTGGTAGAATGCCAACGAAATGGACCTCACGCTCAGCACGGACAAAGTTTCCCCAGCCCGAAACGGTTATCCACTGTGCCGGCACACCACCGCCATTCGGCATTCGTGAAGAACGTCGAGGACGCTGAGTGGAGTAACACCGCAATGGATTCTGGAAGCGATCGCTACGTGCTCGAGGCGCGCCCCGACGTTGCCCGAAATAAATTCAGAGAGTTCATCATTACAGACTGCGATCATTTTCGCAAGCTCCGCGGCAACGATAGCGCACCCATCCTCAGAGACCTGGAAGATTGGTGCGAACGAATCAAGAGCGAAGTGGGGTCGTCCATCAAGAAGATCGTAACCGACCTGGAGGTAGAGAAGACGGACAGCAGGCTCGCCCATTTGATCGAGGCCAAGCAGGCGCTGTATCTTAGACGAAAGTGACAAAGGTTCAACCGAAGATTAAGAAAAAGATCTCCGGGCTTGACAAGGCCATCGAAGATCCCTCTCAAACCCTCTGCAAGCAGCAATGGAACGAGTCAGGTTCCTAGAGGAATCTGACTCGAAGAACCTGACGAGTCGAGGAAGTGAGGTTCCTCGACTACCTCAGCCCAGGCCGTCCGCAGTTGGACAAAGTTAACCGTGGCGGAAATCAGGCAAGTCTGCGCCGGGTCTCCATGGTATCACCAACAAGATGCTGCGAAACCTACGGCAGTTCGATCGAATATACCTGACGGAGAAGAACAACGAGAATTGGAAAAATGGCCGCGTCCCAGAAAAATGGAAGACGGCCAACACCAACCTGATATCCGAACCTGGCAAAGCTACGAACGTGGAAAACCTCCGACAGATCTCTCTTACGTCGTGTCGGAAAGGTAGCGGAGCACGTCGCCCTCAACAGAACAAGCAGATATCTCGAAGATGACGCACAACATATATGATTGGTTTACGCGCCGGCCTCTCCAAGCAGGAAGCCATGAAAATGATGAAGCATGAAATCATCGATGTCCTTACCAAGAACACCAGAGCCCTGCTGGTACTCAACCTCGAGAAGGCGTTTGACGGCGTTTTCCACGAATACATCCGGGCCTCCCTAACCTCTAGCTCGGCCCCAAACTGCATAACTATGTCCGTTCTTTCCTGACTGGGAGGAAAGCGAAGCTGTGGATCGACGAGGTCCTCCGAAGCGCTCGGGGCACGCCGCAAGGCTTGGTCATTTAGACCCACTGTATTCAACATCCGCGTGGTCGGCCCCTCATGGAAGCTGTCCCAAGCCGAAGGTATCAAACACGCCAGCTACGGTGACGACATCGCGATCTAGTGCGCCGGCGGTAGCGAAGGACAAAGGCAAAGCGCATTGCAAGCAGCCGTAGACGTCACGGAGCAGTAATTGCTAGCCACCGGACTGGTGCGGCCCGGCCGATTCCGAACTACTGCTTTAAAGGACAGAAAGAGGGGAAATGCCCGAGGGCTGGAAGCCGGTATCCAAAAGCGGTATTCGAAGCGGCGACCCGATACCCAGGGTTGACACCATCAGAGTTATGGGTGTGTTTATTGAATCAGGTGCCGACAACAGCACTGCGTTGCGCAAAATCATTGCTAAGGCCGACAACGCTTTTCGTCTCGTGCGAAAGATCACAAATAGAAATCGCGGCCCCAAGTAAGACAGCCTGCTTCGGCTCATCAACGGCTTTGAGCATTGTCACTTCACCTACACAGTGGCCATGAACGCATAACTGACTCAGGGCCGTGAAAGACAAAGCTCAATTCTCTCATTAGAAAAATCTTCAGGAGAGCTCTCGGGCTGCCCGTCAGGACGCATACTAAGGGCCTCCTCCGGCTCGGCATACTGCACAACGCCACCGTCCTCCACGCCAGCCGGCAAGGGGATCCTCAAGAAGATCGGGCTCGCCCCTCAAGAACATTGCTAACAGATCCCCAAAGAAATAAGAGAGAAGTTCGCTGTTGCCCCCTTAACGCCACCTTGCCCCATTGCGCCCTAACTTCCACCCCGTGCACCCCGTGAACAACGATACTAAAGCAAATCCACAACGACAAGGTCAAAGCAAGTTTCGTGGACGCCGCTGCGTACGGCGACGGCAAGGCTTTTTGCAGTTTCCGACGTCGACAGGCTGGGCAAAGTCATCAACTGTGCCTTGGTTTGCTAGCCGTATCCACGACTCAAAGCTTTTACAAGCTCTCTCTGCCACGTCGCGGTTAGCGGGTTAGCGCTTCAGTTGCTGCTGTTCAGCCATTATGGCATGGTCGCGCGATGGAAGTAGCGGGTGAGGACGCTGGTCCATTTGTGCGCGTTCACAGTGGTGTTCGCGTTCGAAACGGCGAAGATGGCAAGCTGCATCGTACCACCCTGCGGATGTAACAGTCCTGGTGTAAGAGAGCTGGTGTTTCAGAGACAGTCGACGGGCTCGACTTACTCTGTGGCCAAGATTGAAACGGCGGCAAACTACTTCACCGACCACAGAACAGTATTTGCTGCCGTAAAACCAAACCTTCGCTTAACCATGCAAACAATGCAAAACATGTGGTTGTCTATATGAGCCCAACCCGGCTTAGCAACACAGCACAACAAGCTTTCTCTTGCACAACAGGCTGAGCTAAGCTGCAGCCATTTTTTTTTCTTATGCTTTCAGTGTGGCTCGGTGGCCCATGCAGCGCTAGATCAACACCACCTTCTAGGTGGCGTTGGCTAGATACGTTGAGGCTCCGGAAGCAACAGAAAACACCTCGTTTTCCTCTTCTACCATCGCTACTCTGCCTTTCTCCAAACGCGCCGTTATTTCCTAAAAAAAAAAAAAAAAACGAACCACAATCATCATCATCATCATCCTCGCTTAGACGAAGCCCGCTGGTCGAGTCAAGCATCTTCTCCTGGTGCATATGGCTTGAGCCGGGCCACATGACTTACGTGGGTTCTGGCCGAACGTCGGCTGCTGGCGGTGAGGCGGGCTATCGTATAGTTCACCTCGCTCAGGCGTTTGAGGATGACAAAAGGGCCAGTGGTGGGGTCCGTAACCACACCAAGTCACCAGGGACATAGCTGACAATGATGGCTGTCGTATCTTGGCTTTGATGTGTTCTGTAATGCTAGTGTGCACAGACGAGCGGGTCGGCGGGCTTCCTAGGCACGGCAGAGTCTCAGCTAAGAGCAATCATCAGTAGTCGACAACGGGAGGATAGTGTCCAGAGATGACAAGGCGGCCAGGCATAAAGCAGAAAAAACGAGCGATAACATGTCTCGTGCCTTGCTGTGTTGAATGCGTATGTGACGAACGTCAAAATTTCGTCCCATTTTTTTTTTATTATCGGAGGCGACGTGCATAGAAAACATGTTCGTAAGTGTCCGACTCGCACGCTCTGCAAGTCCGTTCGTTTGAGGATGGTAGGGAGTAGAATATCGAAAAGTAAACTGGCACAAACGTAGTAACTCCTTTACAGAGTCTGCACTGAACTGCCGACCACGATGACTGATTATCACTCGGGGCGGCCCGTGCCCGAGGATGATCGAACGGAGCAAGAAAAGAGAGAGAGAGCAGTCGCGGAAGGAATGGTAGACGTCTCGCAGTACAGAGTGCTGTAGTCGACGCACACTACTATAGTCAGCGGTTACCAGCGGAAGGTCGTGGGAAAGGGCCGACTTGCTCAAAGGGAGAGCACGAAGGCTGCACATGGTGCAGCTGACCGGCGGGAACTCTGCCGGGAAGCTTGTGGCGCTGACATCTCGTGTAACTGGTGACATACTGTTCTGTAGTATATGACGCATCTGCGGCCAATAAAAACATCTTTTTGCTTTGTAGAGAGTCCTCGCTGATGCCAAGTGACCCGAAGTTGGATCGTCGTACATGACACGTAACATAGAAGAGCGAAGGCTTTTTGGAACCACCAACAGCAGCGGAGGGACAGCTGCAGAGTAATTCTTTTTGCAGAGCACGCCATTGCGAAAGCAAAAACGATGTGCTACTGCAGGACTTCGCATAGGCGAAAAGTACGGCTGCAACTTTGAGTCTTTTAGCTGCTCAGACCTGAAAATGCCAATGTCAGGGAAGCAGGATCAAGGGAAGATAGGTAGTGATCAAAGTTGCCCGCATTGCACTCTGTGGGGACGAGTGGCAGCCTGGAGAGTCAATCAGCCTCCGCATGAGACCGGCCTGTCTTGTACAACGCGATATCATACTCTTGTAGTCTCAGGGCGCAGCGTGCAAGCTGTCTAGATGGATCGCGATTATATATATATATATATATATATATATATATATATATATATATATATATATATATATATAGAGAGAGAGAGAGAGAGAGAGAGAGAGGTGGCAGAGCTTGAAGCCCTTCCCCTCCTTCTGGCAAAATAAAATGAAAACTGTACGCCCCTACATTACGATTCACGTGCTGTGGCAGATAGAGTACATTACTGCGCGACTGTAAGGCATTTTGTGACCTACGCAGCTGCACACTTTGTTGATGCCATGTCAGATGATGATTAGGATTGAGAATAACGGCTCAGCCATGCGGAATGAGTAGTAACCCACTCTAAAGCAACCTGTCATTTCGCGAATCGGACGGAATGTCGCGCAGTGCTTCACAGGATTCCTCGCGCGACACGGTGGTACTGTTGGATATTTTTCGGAAGTCGTTTTGAACATTGGCATGGTGTATGGCTCATGCGCAAAGCAATTGGCTACCTCGAACAGTCCCAGGGTTTGAGTCTGGCGGGAAATAGCGCTACGATTTTTTCAATATCTCATGTCTTTATGAATGTGAAATGCTCCTTGTAGAGGCTATACTTCGAAGCGCAGTCACTTTGCTTGTGAATTCTCTTGAAACATGATCACGTGTGCCCTGACAATGTAGAGTGGTTGATCCACCACGCGCCTTAACGCGTGAGGAGAGAAAGAAGAAGAATGAGTTTTACGGCAGAGGGCTTCAATACCCAGGTTTCTGACGTCGAAAAGTTCGGTTCTGATTCCTCGAACAAATGCGACATCGCGCCGATCAGCATCCTCAAATTCGGCAGGGGTCGTCGGCGACACAGAGTACATCGCTGCCCGTCCATCCGATGGTGCATCGGCTTAGACAAAGACGGTTCCCAGCAGCAGAAAGAAGTCGCAGCCGAAAGCAATGTCCCGGCCGTCTCTCCTGCAACTACGTACACGTCAACGCAGCAGGGACCATCCCAAAGGTTGGCCGGAGAACCGCACGGGCAAGCCCCACAGCAAGCAACGCCCGTTGCCTTGACCGCGGCACGAGATGGGAACGTATCGCAAGTGTCTGTGCCGACCACGGCATCTATATATCAACCCGTCGCAGAAGGAACGCTGGCCACGACACCATCGGCAGTACCACAGTCCCTTCCTACGGCAACGTTGGTACTGCAGCCGGTACGACCCGTCCTACCTCAAGGTACCGTCAGCAACGTCCATCATTCTGCCGCGATGCCCGCTATGAACAACCCTGCAGGGTTGCTTCCGCCTACAGCACTCGTGCCGGCCTCCACTCCTACGGCACCATTATACTACGAAGTCGTGCCGGCGCCCCCTAACGCTGCCGACGATTCAAGGGAGCAGCAACTTCCATCAGCGCACAGTATCCTTGTTTCGACCAGTGCCCTGTGTCCCACCAGCGTTACCGTGGTAACGATGGTGCTCCTTGCCCTGGGCTTCGCAATGGTCGGTCTGCTCACCTTCCTCGTCGTCTTCATCGATGTGTGGTCGATGGAGACGGACGATGACGACGGCGGCAGGCTAACGTCGCTCACTGACTTCAAGGCGCTCCCGACGAACGAACACCCGAGCACGCATCTCACGACGCTGGTGAAGACGCCCACCAGCGAAGGAAGTGGGTTTCGCAGGGCCGGTGTAGATCGAACAGAGGACGAAGGACAAAAAGGATTGCCGTCCGTTGACCTTGACACTCCCGTGCCAGGGACGTCCATGCCGTAGTGAGGAAAACGGCGTCCACTTTTTCGAAAATTAATTTCCCGCTGTAGTCAAGCATTTTTTTTCCTAATAAGTATCATTTAGGGACATTGACTGTGCAACCCGTCCGCAACGGCCAGGCTGACCATGGGCCCGTTCGTGTTTGAGAACCTTGCGGCAACCGCTTGTTTCAAGTGTTCGAGTGCCAGCGCACTCTAGCTGGACCAAAGTAGCCGTTAAATCAAATATATCTCGCTACGCAAAGCAGCATCAGTTGCGCGGAGGCGCGTACTGAATATCTCGCGATTAGAATGTGCTCGCTTACAAGCGATTTCGTGTGTTCCATCATCCATGGTATCTGTGCCAGCCTGATGCTATCAAGGATAACGAAAATACATCGATTTGTTTCCTAGTGATGTGAGCTCGTCGACAGCCAGAACAAAACGCGTGTTCTTTGAGGTCCCATTTGTCTAACAGGCACCTCACTACCTGCGAAGCTATTTGGAGAAATGAAGGCGACGTCCAGTTTTCGCGCGTTGTTCCCCGCACATTTACACGGAACTGACGTCAGCTGGAATATCTACTTTTTCTTTCAAATTCATTCCGAATGTCAAGGAACTTGTGTACTTAGAATGCGCAAAAAGACACGGACAGGTGAAGGAAACACACAGCTCACCACAACCGCAGACCCGGCATTGGCACGCGCACATAGCGATGAGGTTGAGACATGTAGCTGCTGCTTGCTTTTGTTGCGCAAACGAAATGGAGACCGAAGAAGAAATATAATGTAATAGGACATTCTGGAGGGCTAGTTGGCTCATAGCTCAATGTCTTAAAATACGCAAAAATACGAGGACAGGCGAAGGAAACACACAGCATACCATGAGCGCAGATCCGGGACTGGCAGGTGCACATAGCGATGACGTTGGCACATGATATAGCTACGTCTTGCTTTAGTTGCAGCTATATTATGTGTCACCCTTTAGCTCTTCGTTGGAACTATTTCCTGTGTAACCAACTAGCCCGCCAGAATGTCCTACTACAGTATATTTCTTCTCTGGGCTCTATTTTATGTAAGCAACCTCTCCTATCGTACCAAAGCCGTGGCTGAGAATGCAAGATTCCCAACCAAGTGGTGAGAGTGTGTGAGGGCCCTAGTGTTACCACCTCTATTCGCGATTCCATCTAAATGCTCGCCACCTAGCGGATGCTCCTGGAACCAGCCGATCCAAGGTCGACCTCGAAACGCGGCATGGTATCGCATTAGCGCGCGCTGTAAAACAGCTCTATAGTTCCTTAATCGACGCCATGCCGCTTCGAAGCAGCCCGAAAAAGAAAGAATCCTCTTCAAAAGACTTTTGTTGCGTGCCTCAGTGCGTGTAATCGCAATGCAAAGACAGCGACACGTCGTTTCATCGGTTCCCCAAAGATGCAGACGACGCTTCGCGCAGGGCAACATGGATTAGGAACTTGCGCGTCGGCAAGAAGGTGACGGGAACTATGCTAGTTTGGTCCAGGCACTTCACTCGCGACGATTTCTTCCTCCCCGGTGAGTACACAGATTGTGTGCGCGCGCGTTTATTATCATGCGCGCTTTTCGAAGAGCCGGAGTGTAGCTTAGTTTAGGCAAGCGCGTGAACAAAATAGCGACATCGTTTATACGTGTATATCGGGTAACATTTTCTGAGCGTGCCTATGCTCAACTTGAACCGCGGTAACATTATTGCTGACGCACTTTTGCCCGCATGCATTGTAGTAAGATAGATATAAAGCGAGCGTTTGCCTTCGTTCGCCGCCTTAATCCCATGCGCGCGCTGCGCCTCGTAATTTGTTTGGTGGTTATGGAGGTAATGTGTGTTAGTTTAACGTATACGTTTGCATTTTGAGTTCATCTGGTGACAATTCAGGATTTACTGCGCTCGTTCCAACTTTTCAGCCCTCGACCTGTTGACCAGGCCTCCAAGTTTTAACACGTTTATAAGTGACGCATTTGTACTCAGTGGAGCAACGCCGCGCACAAGTGCTTCCATCTTTCGGAGGCCTGCTACGCATGAACACCTGCCTTCTTCAACTTCAGGTACGCATGGAAAGGCTCTTTATTCTTAAGAAAATTTGATGCGGGTCTCCGAACAAGTGCGATGTTTGAACGCACGGCGCAATTATTTCCGCTGTTTCGCCGCTCAAATCTTTTAGACCGATTAATATCAGATGTTCGGCAGCAAGAACCCTTTCGCAATCGACGAAGCATCGTGATTAGAACCCGCAATCAAGAAAGCGGAAGCGCGGCCGTGACCCGGGATATGGAAGCCATCTTTGTTTCTCTCAGCAATGTTGCCAGGTGAACCACTTTTTCTGGAGTTGCGAATTGGGCTGGGTTCAAGTACTGAATGCATCCACTGAAACGTGATGCAATGCCCAGCAGTTATAGCCTTGTGGTAAGGTATGCGATGTCGAGTGCTGCCGGCTGGTTATTGCACATCTTGAGCCTGGTCCACATATTTTGCAGGGCTGCTTTGGAGTCTGTCCCACGTCTTTGGCAGCCCCTGTCGAAGTACATACACAAGGCCGTATGACTCAGCTGATGTAGATGATGCTGCTCGCTGCAGACGAAACGAAAATAGTTGCCCTGTAGCGGGAACAAAAATTCCGCCGCGATGAGCGATGTTGAGCTGTAAAGCCATCTGTGATTATGGGGGTTGCGGCTACACACTCTCTGTGAATATATTTCATGGTTATCTGGCGAATCGCTTCTTGAGGCATTTTCTTTCTTGCGCTTGTCCCAGGGATGTATGTCACGATTTCTAGCAGTGATAGGGTCCAGGGTGGTATGTTGCTTAGCATAATCCGTGATGTCTGGGCAGGAATCGAAATACACTTAGATATGTTTCCGACAGCCTGCCCGAAGCTGGACGTAGCACTCTCTAGCAATATTCTTCAAGAAATGGGTCTTCGTATGCAAGCGCTAGCTTCGTAGGAGACGCTGCGGATCCACCTGAGGCACTCAGGTGGATCCGCAGCGTCTCCTACGAAGCTAGCGCTTCAAGAGGCAGGCAACCGGCTTCTGCTTTACTGTTCCTTAGCGGGACGATCCCTTTGAAAGGCCAAGACATATTCTAAGACAGTTATTTCTTGCAGCCCCAAGTTTTATTTTGCTTGTGGGAGATAGACTGTGCAGGACCGGGAGGTAATATCGCAGTGTTCCGTTGACGTAGGCCTTATGGAGGAGCACCACTGATCGACAGTTGCTGCCCCACTGTGATCCGGCTAGAAGTCGGAATACCGTATTTACTCGAGTAATTTGCGCACTTTCTTTCGCGATTTTAGAGCTCCGAAAAGGGGGTGAATATATTTCATGGTTATCTGGCGAATCGCTTCTTGAGGCATTTTCTTTCTTGCGCTTGTCCCAGGGATGTATGTCACGATTTCTAGCAGTCCGAAAAGGGAGATTTCACGTACACATTCGAAATAATTAAGGTGTAATGTAAAGCGCGGACGTGGTAACTCTTGGACACGATCTCATGTAACACTACAAAACGCTGGTGTAAGAGAATACGGCTGCTTCGGGGACACTTTTCGCGGTCCCTTCGCGTTGAGAGCGCAGCACAAGATAGCGCGTGCGCCAGCGCTATCTCGGCAGCCGAGCGACACTCCCCCCCACCTCTCGCGCGTCTTTTCAGGCGTCCTGATGGAGGTGATGCTATCACATGCGCCCTCCGAGCGATGGAGATGGGCGCGTTTGATATCTGCTTCAGCCGTTTTAATCACCCCCCCCCCCCCCCACTCGCGTGCTTTGATTCTAGCGACCGTGCTTTGGGCCCCAGTGGCTTCCGGAATAAAAGAATCGGAAAAAGGGACATCGCACTTAGCAGCCCCTTTTGCGTACGACTGCGCTCGCCTGCGCAGCGAGGGGCGCGGCCGTCGAAAGTCTGTCCGTGCGCGCGCCGGCGAGCTGGCTCGGGCGGGAAGGGGAGCGCCAAATATGAGACTATTTTTTTTTAGATGCTAAGCAGCTTATGGTCGAGCCTGTTTCGTCCTTGCGCCATCCACACCTTCATTGCGCATGCGCAACAGCTGGCCCAAGCTGGCAAGGAACGAGAACGCGACCTCCCCCGCGAGAGCTGACGCAGGCAGCGTCTGCTAGCTCCCCCCTTTCCCCTTCTCTAGGAATCCTCTACTCCACGGAGCGGCGCCCGCGTCCCACAGCCCTACAGCGCTTGCGCGTCCCCTCCCCCTCTCTCTCTTCTCCTACGCTTCCCCTTTCTTTCCTCTAGGAATCCTCTACTCTACGGAGTGGCGCGCACGACAGGTGGTGCGACAGCTGCATACTCCGCTGGGGGCGCCACGGTAGTTCCGCGGTATGAAAATGACGGAGAGCACGCGCCTCATTCTCCTGTGCAGCGCCGCGATGAGCGCTCGGGCTGCTGCCACGAAAAATTACACCATCTCCCCGCTGCTTCGCATCCAAACATGGTTCCCTTTAGCGGGAGATGGTGTAATTTTTTTAGGGTTAAGGCGTAGGCTTGTCTGCCGTAGTTGTCCGTCGTAGCCACTTCGTCTTCATCGAACGCTGAGCTGCCTCGAACGCTGGCACGCGCTCTTGTGTCACGCGTTCACGCCGGTTCCTCTTCGTCAACTCCGGCATCACTCAATTTCGGTTTCGTTTCGTATTACATCGCAATAGCCCCAGTTTTAAGTAGTTGTTCACAACTTTTCTGGAAGGTAGAAGATGCGAAACGAATACCACAGTGTTCTAGAGAACTCAGTTGTCTGTCCATACAGCACGAAGCATGGCTAAATTAATCCGGAACTCGGCACGATTTACGATGAACCTCCGGAGCTTCGCCCACTCATCATTCACTCCGTGGATATGCGTGGATTTTTTTTAAAGCTGGCTAAATATCAGGGGTACGCAAATTATGCGGTTAAATACGGTACGCCCGATGCTGACGAAATCTTCCCGGTCAATCTTTCCCTACAACAAAGTGCTTTCGACGATGTGTAAAAGCTCCAACCAGGCGCTGACACACTTCGACGAGAAGAATCCGGAAATTCTTGCCTGCGATGAGTCCCCGTACGGAATGGAAGCGGTGTTGAACGCCGGATAACACGGAAACACAGATCGCTTTTCGTTCAAAAACCTTGTCCTCTACGGAACAGAATTATGCCCAGATTGATAAGGAGGCACTCGCTGTGGTTCCCGGAGTAGACACGTTTCATAGCTACGTAATCGGCCGCCCATTTTAGATCCATGCAGACACAAGCCACTCCTCGGTTGTTCTATTCACATCAGACCGGAAAACGGCACAGCGAATGTTGCGTAGGTCAATCTTTCTGGTCAACCATACGTCCACCACCCACCAGGAAAGGTGTGGCCACACAGGTGCTCTGCAGACTTCCTCAAGTGCACCAGTGCCTGGATGACCATTCCCCAGCACAGGTCCTCGTGCTGGGTAATGGTGATCCTGGAATGCTTCTGGACGCGATTCCAGAATTTCCCGTCTATGCAGACTATTTGGCTAACCACTCCGCCAAGGACGCTATTTCTTTCCCATGTCCTCAAGTGGGTGTGGATGGGGTGGTTGAGGTGCACTCAGAGTTCTGAATTAATACCATTCGTGTACAGGCAGTACGAGCTGTCCGCCCACAAGGGATGCTTACTTAGGGGCGACCATCTGGTGATTCCACGGAATCTCCGTTTCCGGGTCCTCGAGGCTCGCATGTCGAACACCCCGGCATTGTCAGAATGAAAGTGCTTGCCCGCAGTTACGTATGGTGGCCCGGCGTGGATGTGGCCATTGAGGAATGCGTCCAGCGGTGCTTTCCCTGCCGTACACCACCACCCGAAATGCCTCGGGCACCTGTGCACCCATGGGAGACGACACGGACCCCGTGATCGCGCCTGCATATTGATTTCGCTACTCCATTCCAAGGACAGACCTTGATTGTGGTGGATTCCTATCCCGAATGGTTGGAGATCATATCAATGTCGTCAGTGACATCCAGTACTGTAATCAGTACCTTACGAAGGCTGTTCGCAACTCATGGCCGGCCAGATACCCTTGTCTTGGACAACGGCCCGCAGTTCATATCCACAGAATTTTGGAGCTTCCTGGACGCCAACATCATCATCCACGTGACACCTGCACCATTCCACCCACCCATGAACTGCAGGTTGAAAGGATGGTACACACCACCAAGGAGGCATTATCTCGAATAATCCAAGGAAGCTGGGCAAAGCGCCTGGCAGGCTTTTAGAGCTGCATGTAACTCCACAAACAGCCACGGGACGTTCCCTGTCCGAGTTGCTGATGGGCCGCTGACCATCCACCATACTGGACCAGCTGCGCCCGGACCAGGGCCTTTGCATGTCCTTCCGGTTAGAAGCTCTGCTTACACCGTGCACATTCTGGCCTGACATCCCTGTACATGTACAGAACTAGTTGGGTCCCACCACAGGCATAAGTTGTGATTTGCAGAGCAAGTGGCCTGATCTCTTATGAGGTTGCTCTTCCAGACGACGGTGTATCTCGCCGGCACGTGGACCACCTTCGTCGTCGGTGCAGCAATCCTCTAAGGTTAGCCGAACCTGTACCTGGAGGATAGCCCGAGGTCCGGCTTGTGTCAAGCCCTTCACCTGGCGTAGTGAGCAGCAGCAAACCAGATTCCAGTGAACCTAATGAGCAACCAATATTCATGCTACCTTAGACATAGCAGCACCTCAGCCAGCACCAACAGTGTAGAATAGCCGGGCCCACGCCGTTCGCAACGTTCCGGGAAGAACCCCAACACATTCGGGACTTCGTGCTGGCATTGGCCGACTGCCGAGACCGAACTAAGGCGGAAGAACTGCTGTGTATTGACCCTTGCCACTGAGTTCAGTGGATGATGTATCTTCGTCGGTCAGCCCTGATGACGAGGAGCACATTCTAGAATATATATATTTTCTGTAATTATCGAGCTCGTCAGTCCGGGTTTCGTGACGGCAATAAAAGGTTTCGCAGATATCGCCTCGTCGCGATGGTGCCTCATATGACCCCTTCGAAATACTTTTTAAAGGGACTGACAACTGGCCGAAACGTGTGAATGAATGTTTGTGTGTTTGGAAAGAACCGGAATCATAGTGAGGAATTATAGCGATGGAATAGAGTCACCTTTCACTATTTTAATAGGATTTGTATTTTTAAAGTGAGCTTGAAAATCACCGAAACTGGGACGTAGCGCGGCCTGGTGGTGAAGCCATGGTACTGCATTATGGAGTCCTTGTTGCTGTACATCGCCTGCTGCTGTTCATACCATAGCTCGAGCTCAAAAATTGCATCAGTACAACAGAACGCATCCCTGCCCCATTTGCCTTCTACGCATTAAAAGGCACTGCCTTCGCAGCAACCGAAAGCTTTCTTTAAGTTTTAACCGCGACGTCTCCCAGGCGTTGTGCGGATGCGCTGTCACAACAGAACCTATCACCAACACACCCGATTGAACATACTGACACCGGTTTGCAATATGTGTGGTGTATATAGGCAAAATATTCCGATAAATTTTTCACGGAGTTTCACCCGTTGCCATTTGCACGATTGGACAGTCTGACCAATAAACTGCTGAACCACTCTTCGGGCCGGTTCTCAGGAAGGCAACAATGGCGCCATTTCTGCCAACCGATTAGGAGCATAGCTCGGGACCAAGCCAACCCAGTGAAAAAAATATGCCGCCCGCATCTTCCCACGGGGGAACTCGAGTAAATGCGTCGCAGAGTGGTGGGGGTATCGCGTGAATGTTGCGTAATTGGGTATGGTTTGGGAATGCTTAATTGTTATTTCGTCTTTATTATTATTTATTGAATGAAGGAGAAGCGAAGCCAAGGAGTGTAAAGTTAAAGTGTCTTTATTGCTTGGTGCCGTCGTTGTATTGGACGGAGAGGATGACTGCTTTGTGGTCGCTAAAGTGCACTGTCAAGGGGTCTTTGAGGAGCGGTCGTGCGATTGCATAACTGGTGAAGACGAAGTCGAGTGGTGGGACGCTGATGTTGGGTTGTGACCCACTACTGGTTGAAGGTACTGTTGTTTCCATCGCATCTACTCGAGTCAAGCAAAGCGTTAAGTAAAGCGAAAGCCAAGTAAAGACGCCCTTGACTGAATTCCGAACGCGCGCCCCGCCGCTTATATACACACCGCCCGCGTTCGAGGGAGAGGAGTACGGGGGAGACGCAAAGACGCCCTTGATTGAATTCCGAACGCGCGCTCCGCCGCTTATATACACACCGCCCGCGTTCGAGGGAGAGGAGTACGAGCCGAGCATGCGCAGTGGGGGTGTGGACGGCGCCGCCGACGCCGAAGCGCGACATCGTGCGACTAAGAAATGCTCCGCATTTAAAAACGCCAATAGCCCACAGCTTCCCTTCTTTGCAAGCACTCTTTTTTCCCTTTTCCATCTGTTTACTTCATCACTGTAAAATTGTGCCCCGGTGGTACAAAGTTCGCAACACGTTGTTGCCACAGCCTTTTTGTTGAGGCACACTTTTACTTAACTACTGCAGTTACAGAGGAATCAAGCAGCGCACCAGATAAACCAGGCAATATGAGAGCAAATTTAAAATGCGTAGGCTTTAGGTTCAGAAACAAGACAGTGGGTATCGTCAGAGGGCAAATGAGGTAGCGACAAGAGATCGCGCAATATACAGTTTGAGGTCTCTGTGTGCTTTCTAGGTGAAACCACTTCTCTTGGTACCCATGTACTTATTCGTAGCTCATAACTACAGAACGACCTAGCCATGATATGGCATCCCTTACACTATGGTGCAACAATATTGTTGGCATAACATCGGCCATCCACCCACCCACCCCTCTCGTTCATCAATGAAGCATGGCTGCGGGCTGCGCCACCACACAGAACTGCCAGACAGCAAAAAAATACACTAAACCACTTTGACAAATGTTTGTATACAACTGCCACATTTATTTCCGTACAGCAGGCGGTACACACAAAAGGAAAAAGGTGGAAGGTTGATGCCACACGCACGGCCGATTTGGTGCCACGGTTTCACCTGGAGGCTGCGCCGAATGCACAACACCGGGGAGGCAATGCAAGCCTCCAAGCAGCCAGAGCACCGCCACTGTGGGACGACCATTTCGCCCTTTGTGGCAGAAGTGTGGCTCAGCGATGCCGGAGCCGAGGCGATGATTCTTGAAGAAAGCACAGCTCGAGGAAGGATCGAACTATGCACACCTCGGAGCCAGGCAGTTTGGGGAGGGGTGTCAACAGCCACAAAACTTTAATGGATGCCATTATCAGGGAGGAGGAGATGGTCACAAATGGGCCTCTCTCTTTTTAAAAACATGTTACCGTGAGGACTACTGCTTCCCAGGTACACGCATGCCGCACGCACACACCGCACACACACACACACACACCTTAAAAGATGAAATTTTTCGGATGGTCAAGTCATTCGTGACATAATGCGTGTAGTAGGTGCCGGGTTTGTACTTTACAAAAAAAAGAAAAAGTAATGCATAAAATCAGCCACATGGCTTGCTAAATAATTAAAGTAAACAGCAGTATGCACCATACTTTTTGTTTTTGACAGATACACAACTGCTTATGAAACTCAGCATTGTACTTCTAATAAAACTTTGCATACAATCAGTACAAAAATAAGAAAGAAGAAATGAAGAACTGCCCAGTGAAAAGCTTTTGTATAAATAGTAGTATCTACGTTAATTGCAGCTATTTGCTCAAACCTGTGAGACAGCATCAGGGACATTCATCAAACCATCACACCTTTACAGTCATTTGTAGATTTTCCTCTTGTGCAAACACAATAAATGATGTGTACAGTATTCAAACAAACAAACAAACAAAAAAACAACACGTGACAGACACTGCACTCACAATTAAATTGCATGCCTCAATTAACTTTAACTAAAAGCACTACGAAGAATGGCCATGTGAATGTATTTGCCTCCTTTTCACATTCACAAAATCTCCAGCTTCGAGCTTAATTTCGCCTAACATATTCTTTGTATACCAGAGCCCTGGCAAAAATGATGATCTTTCATGAACTGTGTGCAGCCACCGTACACATGAGAATGAAATCACATGAATGCATCGTCATTCCAACCACTAGAAAAAGCCCAAGTGGGAATCTTCTTGAAATGCAATCTAGCGAATCAATGCGGCCCCTTGCCTACTTTCAGGAAAAGAAAAGCAATGGCGCAACCGGCAATGGTTCGACTAGAACTGCTGATGCAAAGTCTAAACAAACAACTGCCAATTTTGATTGATTCCTTTGCACGCCCCACATTCACGAAGGAAAGCACAAAACAGTAATAAAACAAAGCTCGAAGCTGCAGCGAACAGCTACGCTAAAATATGTAATCCAGAAGAAAATGATACAATGTGCCTAGAAACGAGCATCATACAAGGGAAAGGCTCATGTAACGCATCACCTAGAAAAAAAAAGAAAAATATATGCGCTGGTGTAAGAGCTTTCACTTAAGGGCAGTAAAAGCTCTGGCTCGCAACATGAAAGAAAAAAAAAGTAACATGGTCAATATGGAAGTCGGCAACGTGCACACAAGTGTCGACAAAAGAAGACACACAATGCAGAAAGGAAAATGGTGAAGACGGCCCCACACGCATGGCCCAACAGGCACAAGAACGAGAGAGCCCGCAGCTCAGGTGCACAGACGCTGTCTGGGTCGACGTTTACCAAAAATCAAAGCACAGCCTCGCACAGACCATGGCCTGGTGCTCGCGAGTCACTCCAGGCAGACGTCTTGACCATGTCCACATGGCGGACAAAATGGCGCTTCATGCTATTGCACGAGTGGAGCAGGGCCTTCCACACCACCACCCCCCAAATTTGCACCCAGTCTCGAGCAAGCAACTCTCGCCACCTCACCCAGCAAAACCTGTGTGTCCTCCGCTAGCAGCATCTGTTCCCCCTGCAAAGATGTTGCCCACAGTTCGAGTGCATCGTGCCTAACGAACATTATTTGTCTAGCTTTACTCAGCTCAGAAACAATGCAGACATGCTGCCTTCAGCCTGTATTCACACCACTTAGAAAACGGCGTTCTTGCCCTTCGAATGATCCATTAAGTGGTTAGACTCTGGACGCTGCCCTCCAAGACAGGCTTCGCTAATACCGACAAGGCTGTGCGTACAGGCTGGCCTACCGTTACCACTGGCTCAATGTCGCACTAACTGTGCCAAAAGCAGGCAATTGCAGGAACAGAAATGTTAACTGATCTGAAAAAGCCGTCGAAGCAAATGGACAGCCTGTGTCGGTCAAGGGTCAGAATTTCGGCTTCGAATTATGCAGCTTTCAAGATTAAAAAGAGTGCAACAGACAGCATTGTATGACACTACACCAGTCAGTCTTCAAAAGGATAGCTGACGAGCAGTGTCCAGCTTTGCAGCCGGCCTTCCGAGCACCAAAGTGGTGACGTTCTTCAGCAGTGCCAGAGAGACGAATGCGAGGTACCAACCTGCTGTGGCAGAGGAGACTTTGCGGTAGCAAGAACCAAAGTGGGTGGACTGCGCTTCAGGGGCAGAGAGCATAGGAGGGGAGAAAGAGCAGCTGCAGATGAGGAGGAGAGGGGCAGGAAGAGGGGCACCACCATCTCTACAAGAAACAGTCCAACCATGGATGATGCTAGGGAGATTAAAAAAAGAAAAAAGGAAAAAAAACCAGAAGTGTGTGGGGGTTTCCCCCTGTGCTGTTCATGGGCCACAGAAGGCCAGCCGAGCAAGGTGGTTGCCTTCGGCAAGGGGCTGCAGCAGCCGTAGGTTTTCAGAGCTGAACCAGGCCGGTGAGTTGGCGGGGCACTGAGCAGGAATTCCTTCCTCCGCCTGAAAAGCAATGACACCCCGCAACATGTCCCCAGTGAGATGACACCCCAAGGCAGCCTTTACTAGCCATGTGCAAATGCTAGTGATGTTTAAAGGGGTTACATCAGGCACCTTGTGGTTTTTGGAGCTCTCCCACAAACCAAAACAAACTTGCCGGTAACAAACAGACTATAAATAATTATCTGCTAGGCGCTAGAGCAATTGATGTGCCGTGTTATGTCTAACAGACCTGCAGCTACCTATTGCAGAAGAGAAAGATAAGACAAAAATTTGTGTCAGCGCCTCTATAATATTCTCTGCAGGCAACTGCACCGTCCCTACCAAAGAGATGTCAGATGAGGCGCTGGTACAAAGTGTCCTACGTATACCATGGTGACTGCAACGAATCTTCGAAGGTCAATTCGAGCTATGCTTTCGTGTTTTTACCACAAAATAAATGCGTTCTGGGCTAGGTGTACCTCCAGTTACCTCTTTGTTAGATTTGCATGCTTCTTTTTCGAATTTTCAGGCCAATACTGCATATAACAAAAGCCTCTTTATAACAAAAATTTTCGAGAAATGGTCAATATCATTATATCCAAGTTGAACTGCAACTGATTCGAGAACTGTGGCATGCCAGAATGTCGTCGAGAGAGTGGAAGCGCCGAAAACAAAAGTAGTTATAATTTTATTTCAGCAGAGAAACTGCCTTTTGCTTGAATCATGGCGACACACAATGGCTATCTTTGTCCGAATTACTGTGCATGTCCAAATTATCAATTGTCCACCACATTCCACCATCCCTTTTGAGTTCTGTATATCTGAGATTGACGGCATTAGGTTCAGCGACTACATGTGTGTGCGCAACCGAGGGACACTGCAAAGTTTTGCGGCAATAAACAACTGCGGTTCTGTACCTTGGCAGCGTAGCAGCTGCGTAAACTTGACGACGGGTGCTGGAAGGCCTTCCACAAGAGGTTTACAAGTGCAGCACTCTCTCGTCCGGGTAGGGCCACGTTCCGGTGCCGTTGCAACTCCTCGATCATGTCGTCATCCAGGTAGCCGTCCCGCAGGAGCTGGTACGCCGGACTGCCGGCCACAAGCTGAAGTCGCCCCACAAGCATTCGACCTGCCGGGGTGGCTGCACCAACCTCACGACACAACTCGCGTGCTACGCAGCACACCTGGAAAGTGGCAGTGAAATTGGTCCAAACAACTTCTGAGCGGTGAGCACCAAGCACACACATCCCTACACAAATATGTCTGCTCTAGCTAGGACTACATTCAGATTTCTGCCACAAGAATCAATGTATGGAACAAGACACTTAAGTATATCCTCATGAAGTTTGTTTGCTATTTACTTACCCACCAAGGAGCCTATACAAGGTCCTGTGCAGAGACCTAAATTTCAGAAACCTAAAAACTACTAAACTTCCTAGGAACCTTTAGTCTCACCAAGAGATAGCGACTTACTTCACGCAATTGATAAAACGTTGGGGTACGGTACCCAGTGAAGTTGGGCCTCTCACTGAGGGGCACCCTCTTTATGTTGCACATTTAAACATCGGGACGGTAGAATTTGCATTAATTACGCTCTGGTTTATCAGGTTTTCTAGTTTACACAATATTCACGGAAAGCCCCAAGAAGTACACTATATATGTCAAGGGGACCAAACATTATTTCAATCCCGAAATTGTTGTTCGCTTGAAAATGTGAGCTTGGCTAGTCATTTTATGTGCATCTGATCACAATAGTGGCCACAGTGATAGTTCCAGAGCTACAATGCACTTCAGTGCTTCATTACAGTAGTGAGAAAAGCTTCTTGTCAATTCGATATTTCCAGGGATGTGAGTGTTTATTCCGTTTCATTAACTGTAGTTTTATCTGTATAAGCATTGCATAATGCTTGCTTTTATCCTGGTAGTGCAATAACCTCTGAATGCTACAGTATGTACAAACAAATCGCATGCCTCCAGGTTCCCTGGTGTCATTTTGACAGTTAATTGATACTAGCACATTTTTCAGTGTGTTTGGCACCTTTGGTTGGGCTATCCAGGACAAGAAGCAAGGTGAACCAGGAAGCTCCCCCATATTGTTTGCAGCTTCTCTACCACCTATGCATCGCAATCATGCTGATAAGTCTACCTGCAGTGCCTAACCACTTCGTTACAGTCACATAGGCCATCAAACATGCGAGTTCCAATGACTTCAAGTCACTCGGGAAATTTGAAACTGGACCCCCGTGGGCAACTGCTACCATCTGACGCACTCTTTGAACCCTCCTCTTTTAGTTTCAATTTTCTTCGTTTTAAATTTTGTGTGCCATCACACCGTTGCAAGTGAAACTTGAACTGATAGTAGTGCCATGTTCTGTGAGAATGGGGGTGTCTATGGTGCCACGCAAAGCGCCACAAAAGGCAACCAGCAAGCAACGTGTTACTCTAGTGACATTGATAGCAAGTTCTTTGGCTACTTCTGTAAACTCGGCACTACTGATGACTCCAATGACAGAGTGGAATGGCTAGATTATAGTTTTAACAAAGATGCACCAGCTCAGGTGCCTCAGACTGCAATACACTTTCCAACACGAGTTTCATTTTTCGATGTCGCACATAATATACAGAAAGAACAATATGCTTCATAGTTGAAAACTGACTTTCTGTTTGGGGCCTCAACATCACCACCCCAGGGTATTCTGACAAGTACACAGTCCCGCATCAAGTTTTCGCCCACAAGACGGCTAGCGCCCATGTGGGAGCAATGCATTGTGAGAGGGCGCACATCGATTTTCAAGCTCACTGGAATTTTTTCTCTTGTTTATTCCTGAGATGATGAAGACTTGGTGTGAGAATGCAAACAAATATGCCAGGGTGCGCAATTTGAGCCAACAGACAATCTAAGCATGACAGGTTCAAAGAGAAAGTTGCTCTGATAGAGACACTGACACCTATTAACAGTGTCATCAACATGGCTGCTGAAAGTCACCAGAAAGCTACTCTTTGTCCACCAATACAATGCTGGTCTGTTTAGTATGGATCAATAGCATTACTCAACAAGCACACGGAACATATTTAGAAAATTGTACATTCGTCAAAACTGATTGTCACATGCTTTAACCAGCTGCGCTCACTTCTAGGAGCAGCGAAGACAAGTGGTTCCAGAACTTCGTAGAAACACTTTTTTGACCAAATCGCATAACGAGAACAAATTCAGTAGATAGCTGAATAAGCTGCATAAAGGCATGCCCCCCCTCCTCAGTCTTGGAGTTTTTTTGACACCATCCAAAAAGAAATTCGAAAGAGAAGCAAATGGAAGAGTTAGTTGCCATGAAAAAGCAAGGGTGCAATAACATTTTCTTCTCCACCTACAAAGCTTCTCAGTGCTTCCTGCCTTCACATAACTGCTAAGCTGAGAGGCACATCCATAAGGTTGCTGGATCGACAGGACCAGAAAGACGAAAAACCTGGCACACTGGATTGATATACTGTGCACTGAAACGATAGCTAATGGTACTGGCACAATTTGTGCATTTCAGAATACCGAAAGTAATTTTCTGCTTTAGTACACTCGCTCATTTCTATTGTGTGTACACGTTTCTGTGAACCTTTTTTTTCGTTTATCACGTAAGCAAGCAATGATTGCTCTCATAGCAATGCCCTTATAAATATTAAAAGCAAGACTAATAGGCTACAACTTCATGCATAGCAGCGTTTAACGCATCAAGTTGTTCAAGAGAAAGAGAAATAATATGGAAGTACTGAAAATGGGGCACTTTTCCATAGTAACAAAATATCTATGTCTTGGTCAGGCCATGAAGACTTGCATTTCCTGGCAACTACATCAGAGAGCCTGTATTGCCTCATTGAAGGAATTCCTTCAGGGAACAAAACATGTCAATACAAGTGTCCTTGGTCGTATATATACCCTTGCGCCGTGTACATCACGCTCAAAATTTAACTATGCTGCAAAACATTCAAGGAATTAGTATGTGCAGCTCTGTGCAATGCCTGGCCGTAACTGCATGCTGCCAGCTGGTTGAACATGATGGTGGTGATGGTGCCCAAGAGCTTTGCCCAATGTGACAGACCACAGCGTCTTTCCCAACAGCAAAACGAGCTGTGGTTACACTTACAACGATAATGAACTGTGTTGATCGGGCAGTGACAGCTGTGCTTTAGAAATAGAACGTCCAGTTCCATGTGCTTGAATCCACTTTTTTTTACAAAGGCAAAACAAAGAGAAGGCAATGGTCTGCACTCTGTCACTGTGCCACCTCTAGGCATAGTTGGTGCAGCAATTAATCTACCTCACCCAACTCTGCCCCAAAATATCACTACCTCGAGTCACGTTCATCACATCTCAAGTCTGCTCACCTGTAATGCATTTATGCTCGGTGGTGCCGGACTGAGTGCTGCATTGGCCACCACCAATTGCCGCTGGTCGCCCGCCGTAGATTGGCCACCAAGCAGTGGTTGAAGGCGTACTGTGAGCAAGTGGCCATCGGGCGTCATCCTCAAATGGCTTCGCACAGCTTCCCGGTCTGCTTCATCCAGTGATTCCAGGTCCTGACATTTGCAAGACATGACATACATCACACCAATGACAGTCTCAAGCAGAGGAGCCTGCAGTAGTAGAACCTTGTTTATACGTTCCTGGCTCTGACATTCATGACTGCAAACACAGAGAAAAAAAGATGTAACAGTTATGCTAACTTGGTACCTGTTAGTGTTTGCAAATAAGATGATTCAGCCCCAATGTCCAGTTCATCGTCAAACTATGATCATAAGGTATGTTTGCCAGCCTCTAGAGTCTACGTGTGAACTAGAAGTTGGGAAGCACGCCCCATTGAGGGCAGCAGACACCCTCTGCAACGGCTTTCCCACAGTACTCGCTCAACCATGTCATGAGACAACATGGGTGTGCTCTGTTCTGATACTAGCAAATCACTGATGTACTCATGTGGCACCCGTCACACATCACATTCACCGGTACTGCCAGTAACACCATTGTGATAAAGATAATTTTAGCAGCACACATGTGGCAGCTGTGGGAAGCGTACATACTACATACAATTAACAGCAGTTAATCGAAGCACACTGCCATTTCTTTCAATAAGACCAATTCTACTGCACATTGTTTTCAGAAATGAAAGTGTATTGTATTATCAGCGCAAGGAGCGTCATTGGCCTTGAAAGTCAAAAAATTACAAAATATAATAATAAAAACACTGTTTCCAACATGTGTAACGCTTGAGCTCTGCTATATACAAAGCAGTTTAACTGAAAATCCACTTAAGTGTCAGAAAAAAAATTATTTTGTCAGTGCAAATGCCCATACAGGAGCTTAGAATATTGAAAGCACAATTCTGTTCGTGCAAATCGTCTCTCGTCTTTCTCCCCACCAAGCATCACCACCTTCATAGTGTTTGAAAGCTCAGTTTCGACTCCCCGTTTCCACTCCCTTCTCCTTTGATGGTCGCGCCCAGAAAGTGCGAACAAAATGTTTGGTGTGGTAGCTACCTGGTGCACTAACACTGCCAGTGTTAGTGTACCACAACACTGCTTCAAGAACATCATTGCTCCTCAAATTCCAATCGTAAGTTAAATGTGAGCTGACAGTCATTACAAGACAAAAAGCAAGTTCAAAAGCCGACACACATATGGAATGTGGCACATGTCCTCTGCTTTTCAGGGTGAGCAAGAGGATGCAATCATCGCAAGGTACAGCACTGGTGATTAGAATGCGCAGGCAATCACATCATGTCAGACCAAACAAGTCACCAACACACTGCACCATGTAACCCCGCACACCGCAGTTGCATTACCAGCATAACCGCACGCTGGCAAATGTACATTAGTACATTTGCTTCAACGGTCAACATGTACGCAATGTGCTCAGCCAGAAAACTTAACTTGGCCCGTGCAATGGTGTAATGTGTCCAGTCACACGAGCCGCTGATGCGAGGCTATTGCCCTAGCTAGGTGTGGTAAATATCTGAGGTTCGTGTGAACTGTGTGCAGCTGAGCACAATGCGGCCCATGCATCTGCGGTCAGTGGCACCTGCGTACCGTGTATTGATGGCCATGTGCATGGTTTGAGCAAGCCAAGAAAATTATTGAATGCACGCCGTGTGTTATGTGTGATCTACCTGATGATGCGGTAGTATAAACAGCTGAAGCAAAACACAACACACGTGCATTCTGCTCTCAATGCTTGCAGCTTCATCACAACTAGAGCTCACAGTCACTTTGCCTTATCTTCGAGTGCATTCTAACATGGCACATTTTGCTCCAGTATACGCTCATTACAAGTCCGCGTATAATGCACTTTTGGATATAAAAAAACGTATTTCAACCCAAGTATGGTTCACATATTCCATCAATGCGGCAAAGTTAGCTATTAACGGACCGCAACCGTGCTACAACCAGCTAATGGCTACAGCGGACTAAATTAATGACAATTTTCTTTTTTCCAAATTGGGAGTATAAAAAGTACCTTGGCCGTGTTAATGCAGTCTGACAACAGACTTGACCACGTCGGTGCTTGCACACTCAAGCCACGACAAGGTTTAAATTTAGGCTGGCAACGGTGGCCAAGCCAGTCTGAAGGCACGCAATATGGATGCATTTTGTCATCGTGTTCTCGTCGTTCCTGTGCTAGTCAGTTTTGCCATACAGCAAGTTATGAGCCAATGGCATCAAAAAGAAGAAGGAAACAACGAACGAACGAAAGGAAGGGAGGAAGAAGCAAGTTCATTAATTTAAGATTTCTGATGCAGCTGCACGCGCTGAAAAGTGGGTGACCTGAAAAGTGGGTGACATTGCAAGAACGAGAGCTATCCAAGGAGAAAATGAGCTGCGAAGGGTATCATTGGAGAGCAACTGCAGGTTGAAATTCATCCCAAGCACTTGATGTGGATAGAAAGCATTTGTCCATTTTCTTTTTTTTTTTCCTACATTAGTCACTCGCGCATTGCGATTTTGCAATGACTAAGAATCGCAACCAAAGTTTTAGAAGTGGAACATTCCAGTGCTCCAAGCCTATGTTCGGGTGATTTCTGTTGTCGAGTTAGAATTAAATTATTGCAAGAGGTGGTAGATAGGTATCAACACATTAGAGCTAATTCTGATTAGCAGTGACCTTGAGGCACCTACTATAGTGGCACTATAGAACATCCGCTGCAATTTTAAATTACCACACTTGGTGGTTGACACTCGAGCACACATATGGCAAATAGTTACAGAACAAGCCTGGCCCATGCTGGCGAGCAAAGTTGGGAATGATGGTTAGACAGCAACACTGATGAAAGAAACGAACCAACCTAGCCCTGCATATTATCGACTTTAGATAAAACACTTTTTTTTTTTAATTACCAGAGTCCGCTGTAACGGGCATCAGCTGCATATCAAAGCTTGGCTTTTCCAGCGAAACCACGCAATTTCTTTCATGTTTGGATTACACGTTATCCCAGATAGTAGTACGTTCATCATCACATTATTTTTCAAAAACATATGAACGAGGTTATACAGTACTAACCCAGTTGGGCAATACAGCTTCCAAATGTCTCTAATTTAGGGGGCCTGTATTTACTTTCAATTTCAAGCCTTGGGTCTTGACTTCACCCAACTGTTCCAACTTCTACATTACGTGCACACTGTGAACACAGGGAACCAGAACTGTAACTGTTACAAAGAAAGCGGTGCCATTCACTGCAGAGCTCGTCATTTAGCCACAAAGAAGTGCCGCCTGCCTTGCAACACACACACTGCACTGTTTCAAGACACAGCAACTTCTAATGTTCCACACTGCCCATGCACAATGGATGGGTGGCTGCTCAAGGTGAAGGCTGGTTATACGAAGGTCACAGCATTGCAATTTTGCTGAGAATGAGCAAGTGGCATAAAGGTATGGAAACTGCCACAATGTTGAGACACCACCGCTATTGCGCTCAAACCTGCTGCTCTTTCATCTACATGTCAAACCTGTGCCTACACACAGAAATCTCAAGGTAGAATAAAATAACTTGGCCCACTTAGCGCGAACAAACGAGGCATGTCTGTGTGGCTCCACACTGGCATGGCACTGTGGAGGCATTCCATCCCACTGCCATCACCAGTGAGCCCTATTTCTAAGCAAGTGAGCACTGCCACAACCACTTTTCCTCCTTGCACCACTTATGTTTAAGGACACAGAGCTGGTAAGAGTGGTGACAAATAGTGCATATCGGAACAGGCTAAAATACTACTGCTCGCAGCATACGCTGGGCTAGAGCTAGCTCAGTGTCACTCAAGCAACTCAAGTTTGTTCGTGTTGGTGCACCTCAGCCGCATTAAGCGCCGACCACACGCACGTTCGATATACGTGCAAGTTGTTGAAATGCTTCGTTGAGCATTCCCTACGTGCGCTTTTGTGACCTACTGTTAGAAATGGCTCTGCCAGTCTCCGGATGAAAATGTCGCACTTCAGAACAGAAAGTTCTGCTGATAAGAGATGGAGAAAAATGGCTGACAGAACTCTGATGTAGCTTAAAGGGCCCATGACAGCCAATTTTTGTTGGCAACTTTAATGTGGTCGTGAGTAGAGCAGTGTCTCGTAACCCCGGCATGAAGCCGCAAATTCTTCAATGTGACATTAATTAATTCCATCTGCGTTAATTTTGGACAGTTTCAATCAAGCTTCCAAACACGCACCAAATACAAGAAACTAGCGCCGTGGGGATGGCGCGGCGGCTGCCACAACTGAGCGCAGACAGTGATCAAGTGAGCCCAAGCTTCAGTGACGTTACGGAGAGCGCCAGCGCTAGCCCAGTTGCCGAATTCGTCTGCTCGCCCTACTCGCTTTGTATCACGTCATTCGGCCGTCAGAGGCAGAGCCAATGAGGTTCGTCCGGACAGATTTTTGTTGTCATCCGCATCGTCGGTTTGAACTGTGAAACGTGAGACAGCCGCAGTCAACGGCAGTGCTTGCGACTTATGACATATAACATGTCGCTAGCCACCAGTTCGTTTCCCAGCGCCTTTTTGGCCGTCAATACATTTGCTATATCACCGGTCGCTATGGCGCGGCAAATATTAACCACATTTCACCTCCGATACGAAATAAATCATCATTGTTTAAGGTTATGCTTGAAATGGGCCATTTATTTCTGCAAAGTAGCACCTGCTTCCAAAGCACTCGCGTGAATTAGGTGCCGGAATGCAAGGATGCTTCGAAGATAAACAGCTGTACCGCCGCTTCATGGAACCCACGCGCTTCGTTAACAACAGTTGTTATTCACGTTCAGGTGTACAAGAAAGGTAACCATGTGTGTTGACAGAAGATCTATGGGTCCAAATGATTATTGCGGTGGTAACAAGCATCATGCAATGAGCTCACGCTTGCCTCGGAAGCACTCACTAACGCGCGCATCCGCCTAGCTAGACCTACCAGTCGGAGTCGTCAGTGGCTGCAGGCTATTGTGGTGCAGTTGCGCTAGTGACACTAGAGTTTTACTTACAATGCTACTTTAGAATGAAGGAGGGCTGTGCATAGTCATTCGTTGTACTTGATAACGATATAAATTCCGATCATATGTGCCCAAGTGCGCGGGTGCCCACGGAGCAAGAGTCCGTCAGCTCGGAACCTACGCATTGATCCCTTGTTAGCACCGTGTGTCCTGAATTACCATACAGCGCTTATCGCAGCATGCAGTGCTGCACATCGATTCAGACGCAAACCATACAACGTACGTTTGAGCAACCAACACGGAGAGGAAGCAGAAAAATACGCCTCTTGGTATCCCATAGCGCTGCACCCCCGTTTCTCTCTGTGACGTCGGCGATATCCACTTACAATAGCAAAGCGTCACAGATGGGCCACTAACTGCGTGATGCTAGTGGCGATGTCGCGAGGTGCTGCAAGCTCCAGATGAGCATTCCTGCGTACTTTAAAAGCTGTATTAAAATATCTTAGAGACAACATTCACCACTAATACTTGGTCAGAATCACCTTCGTATGCAGGACAACCAATTAACACAAACATCTCGTGTTTGAAATTTTGGTGTCATGGGACCTTCAATAAATTGACGTATTGCAACTTATCCACTGCTCTGAAGAACAGGGAAGCTTTGCTGGTGTGCTGGATGGCTTCAAGAAGAGCTTATCAGCGAAGTGAAAAAAAAAAAATTATGATGCAAGAAGTGCCATCCTTCCCGTATAGGGGCTTGCACTTGCCGCTACGACAGATGAGTGGGTGCCAGCATGCCTAACGATGACGACCAGACTTACAGCTATCTCTAAGGCAGTGCAGAGAATCGCTGGCAAAAAAGCGGAAGGTGACTGACTTAGCCAGGTGTCCCATGAGCACATTTAATCATGATCTACGCCAATCCAGGTTAGATGCTGCTACATGGTCACCTTTAATTATGACCAGGCCTAATCGTGATCAAGACGATCATGATCTGCACATCGCAATTTGGCTGATGTCAGTGCTGATCTCCAGATCTGAATTAGTTTGCACCATGTGGAAATGATCAGTGACTGTTGTGACCCTCCCTGTATGTCACAACAGAAGTCAATATGCTTGCAGAACTAAAAGCAAGTTCTAATACACACCTGCCCAGAGGGGCCTTAAACAAAGGATAAGCTTTCAATCGGCAATCGACACACAGAGGTCAGTGATGACACTCATGACCATTGCAATACAACACACAGGAGTTGCAAAAACAGGTGCAACAGAAATGGCAGGCACCACTCACTTTGGCGACCAGGCTCTGCAACGTGTGACTACTGTGGTCGAGCACCCGGAATGTCGACCGTCGCACGACCAACGCCAGCCCTGTGCCCTTCAGCAGCTCGCATCCCTCTGGAAGTTGGGCGGCAAGCGGACCCCAGTGCACCGCATCCACACCCTGCAGCGCTAGCACGTCCACATCTCGCGCTTCGCGCAGGGCACGCTCCAGATTCGGATCTGACACCAGGTCCAGCCAAGACACCGAAAACACCCCGTGCTGTGACCCCACGTCTCCGTTCTCCTTAGGCACAGGTAGTCCCACCGAAGGCGTTACAACGGCCGGTGCAGGGGGAGGAGGGGGCGTCGGCTTCGGCGCAGGTGGAGTATGGGGTGGAGGAACTGTCACGGGCACTGGGGCAACTGGTGTGGCTGACTTTGTTGGTTCCACAGGCGTCATTGTTACATCGGTGCTTCTCGCTGGCGCACAGCTCGGTTTCTCGGGGCTGGGTGCCATCTTCGCAGGGGCTGCCTTCTCGGGACTTGCTGCATTGACCGTGCTCAAATTTGTCGGGCCAGACTTGTTTTCCATGCTTGGCTGCTTTTCAGGGCTGGGCTTGTCGAAGCTCGGCTTTTCAGGACTCGGTTTTGGAAGGGGAGCCCTTTCGGGAACTGGCTTGACTGGGCTCGGCTTCTCAGTATCTGGCTTGGCAGGCGTAGGCGCCTTTACAGGGCTCAGGTTTTCGGGCACAGCCTTTTCCGGTGTCGGCTTTTGAACGCTTGGCTTCTCAGCACTAGGTTTCTCAGAACTCGGTCTCTCGGTGATAGGCTTTACTACGCTTGGCTTCTCGGGGCTTGGTTTTTCGTGGCTTGGCTTTTCGGCGACTGGCTTTACGGGGCTCGGCTTTGCGGGACTCGGCACTTCAGTCGCTGGTTTTTCACTGCTTGCCTTGTCTGGACTCGCCTTCTCCGAAGATGGCTTTCCCACAACTGGCTGAGCTGGTTTTTCGGAGCTTGGCTTTTGGGGGCTTGGTTTTTCGACACTTGCCTTCTCGGAGCTCGGCTTTTCGACGCTTGGCTTTACAGGGCTCGTCTTTTCGGGACTTGCCTTTTCGGCGCTTGGCTTTTCAGGGCTTACTTTCACGGGACTGACCTTTTCGGGGCTTGCCTTCTCAACAGTTGGCTTTTCTAAGACTGGTTTTTCTGGACTTTGTTTCTCGGCAGACGGCGCTTCAGACACTGCTTTTTCAGGACTGCGTGCATCAGCAGCTGGTTTCTCAGAGGTTTGCTTTTCAGCACTGCTGGACGTCGGCTCTGCAAATGAGAAGCATGCAAGAGAGAAAGCTGCATGAACACAGACTGCTCCATCCACTTTTCATTTTGACGACCCACACATACACACAGATCCGATTGTTGCGTGCACTCCTTTCCGGAAACAAGAATCGTAAGAGATGACAAGGTGACGACACACAAGGTTGTCCCTGTGCACAGTTTCTGCTGCCCTCTTAGGCTAGCACGAGCCCCATGCCAATCAACCAGAGCTAGGCTCGGCACCAAGCTCACCCTTTTCTTTTTCTGCAGGCTTTGCAGCGTCATGGGACTCTGTTGCTACAGCAGCAGGTGGCTTGGTTTCTTTGCTTTCAGATTCCTCTGCCTCATCACCTTGCTCCATCGGCTCAGCAGCTCCGTCTTCTTCCTTGGCTGCCTCTGCACAGGACGGTAACATGGACACCGTATTTGCACAATTTTAGTGTGCACTTCTTCCGGTGAAAACATGCCAAACTTTTGTGGGGGGAAATCCCTGCTCGACACTGACTCACTTATTAAAGGGGTGGGTGAAGCTTTCCTGAAAATTTTGTAGGATGTGTGTATTCGGAATCCTGGCCCTCCAATCTATAATATACACAGTTACGTTGCACTGTCTGGGCTGATTTAGGGCAACAAAGAAAAAGTGATTTTAATTTCCTGGTGCGTGTCCTCTTCAACTCTGCAGCTGACGTCATCTTAGTCGCCACCATGGCCTCCGAGGCCGGCACGCCCTCGGAGGCTATGGGAAAACAAAAACAAACCTTGCTGCTGCCACGTTTCCGAACATCGGCACCACACAGTGTCGACATATTTTTTTGCCTTCTAGCTTTCATGTTAATATATTTTCGAAAAAATGAAAGTTAACAATATGTTTACACTTTTAAATACCTTGAGCCAATGCCATTGAAACACCAATGAATAGTACCTGTGCCAGGCTGCGTTGTTGCAGCATTGTTTTGGGAGCACAAGAGCGCTAGGATTTCAAACAGGCATTATTAAAGGTACACTGAATATTGCACCGAAATATTTTGGAATTGGCATGTCGAATGCCTAGTGAAGCAGTGAAAAGTACAACCGGGCAGGTTTCATGGTTCTTTTCGCAACCCCTTTAATATTCTCAATGCCATAGCTCTTTTCCTAATTAGTTTAGACCATCTACTCTTGTTATACTGCAAACAGCTCTCATTCCACATGCATTCTAATCCCATCAGCTTAGGAAGAAACCTTGCTTCCAACAAGGCAAATGAAATTTTACACACATTAAAAAATACATAGTGTCGTATAAAAATAAGTGCATATTTAAAACCAGCTCATAAGCGTACATAACTGCATCACGTTTTATCAAATGTAACGAGGGATTTAAAACAAACGCTTGAAAGGAGTGTGCGCCTTAAAGGGCCTATCAGCCGCCTCGAGGTAGAAAATTTGTTACAGCAGTTATGTGCCAAGAAGGCAAAGCTGCAACAGTTTTAAAAACAATGCTGTAATAGCAAAGTTATGGACGTTCAATCATCAACAAAGCAGCCAACGGTTGTCTTGTTTTCCTCCTCTTCACTCACCCCACCCTCTCGCTCACTGAGCGAAATGCCAGTAAGTCACTATTGGCCTCGAGGACATACCGTGGCGCCATCTGCCGGAACCTCTCCGTGACGTACAAAACGACATCACGTGATACCGGCCGCGCAGCGTACGACGTCTACAGTGTCGCAGCTCGTTCAGACACGGTTTTTTAATGTTGCACGTGTTCCCCGTGTGTATCTTAGCTGCAAAAGAACCTGGGGCCGAATTCACAAACGTCTCTTTCGTAAGTGCGTTTTGCCATTGGTCAGTCGGCTTCTGTAATGATATGTCCAGCATCGGGACTGGCTGAAATTTTCTCTTACGAGCATTTTTGTCGTAAGTTGCTTTTGTGAATACAGGCCCTGTTCTACAGGTCGGCAAAGTATTTTTCGAGTGAACAAGAGGCATCGCCGCATAGTCCACGCTTGTCGGAAACGTGTGCCAGCTATGCACGACGAAAGTGACGAGGCCGCTCGCGTAAAAGATGCTCGGGAAATTTAGTTAGCTATCACTGGGAATACTCAGACATCCCGCGTGCAGTTACTTATTCAAGCGCGAATAGGCGCTACATCTCGTGCACTTGCGCGGACGGTGCACGGGCTATAGGTAACATTTCGATTCACGTTGACAGCTGTACGTGGTTCACGGCATACCTTCCCATGCCTTCGCCCCATTTGTGGGCGCTTGATTAAGCGGGAAATATATGTGAGGTCTTGATGTTGCTAATTCACCCCGCACGTCCATTCATAAGGGAATGGACATGCAGAATGGACGCCCGGTTTGGTACTTTTGCCAGTATTATCGCGGGGCAATGATTCATCACGAGCTTATTTATCACCAGTAAATTATATCTTAAATTCATGCACATTGTTCCGCCATGAGCGCGCATGTATCTCTGCGCACAGTATCTTGACTGATGACTGTATCAAAGCAGCTTGTTATTTTTTGCGATGGCGCTGCTCCGTAAACAAGACACGTTTCCTCGACAGCAGCGAATACGCGTGGTAAATTCAAATGCCTACATTCCGAGGAAGTTCATGCCGTACTCACTGAATATTTTAGCTCCAATGCCGTGGACAAGATTGACTTCGCGCAATGCCTCACACACACTCGAAATTTATTAGCACTTGCCTGTTTCCCCATTCTCAGCTTTTTCAGCCAAGACGCTTCGTCTTGCGGTATATACGCGTGAAAATTACACCTGGCTCGGTCGAATATGTCAAGTGCTGTGGCGCCGAGCACTTTCCCATGCGCAAAAGCAAGAAGAAAAGTAACCGGCTTGGTGAAGAAAGCCAGCGCGCTTCGCCGGCGGCGGCGAAGGCGTCACGTGATGTCGTTTACTACGTCACAACGACAGCAGCGCCGGTCTTTCCAGTGGTGGCCCTCGAGGCCAATACTCGTAGACAGCTGTTCTTGACAGAGCCGTCGAAACTACACAACCGAAACGTATTCTCATGCATGCTGAGAAATAGTACCTACTTTCGTTAGTAACAATTATTCTGAAACGGGTACATTTATGGGTAGTCATACATGAAATTAATGTGCACTTTTCAAGAACTTTTTTAGTTTCTGACAGCACCACATTTTCTCCGCGTGCCTATTCTCCACGGTAAGCATGGGCCACTGCGCCCACCGTCGTGCATGCCTGCAAACTCCCCGTTTTGGTTGTACAGTCAACCCTCATAAGTATGAATTCCAAGGGGAGAGGAAATCAAATCTGTTCGAATTAACCAGAGTTCGGACTAGGGGGGGTCTCGTTAACTAGCAGCACAACATGCACATATAGCATTAGAAATGCATGCGCGCTGTGCTGCAAATCCTTCGGAGTGCAGTAACAATAATTACGCACTGCAAAAGTATGGCGTATGTAAAGGCCAGCTTGAGATGTGAACCCAAAGAAGTAGGCACACATTTCCGTACTATGAAACTTGGTGCAAAGGCAGCACCGCCCGTAATATGACACCCATGCCCCACAAAAGAGCACGTATAGAACACCAGTCCCCAACATTACCTGGTCGAATTGGGCCCAAACATGACAGTTCTTGCACACGTGCAAACTGTCTACATGTTATGCACGAACTTTACGCACTTAAAACTGCCTGAGCATTGTGAAATTCTGCACAGAGATACTCTCTGGATGACGTGGAATGTTGACATCTTGGATATCTACTACAGGATTTTTTGTTGTGTAATTTGAAAAAAGACAGAGGAGAAACACGGGGTGTACAACGGGCACCTCTAATCTTTTTGCTGGAAACACAGCAGATATAGAATGTTATTTCCATATTTTGGTCAGTTCACGGCACGTTCCTGCCCATGTGCAGTAAAATGAGCCATATGGGGATGTGTGAAAATGTTTATGAAGCTAAAAAGCGTGCACAGAAGACCCCATACTTAGTTATCATGGCGGTTCTAACTCAATAGCTGCTACAGCTACAGCAAAAGTACAGTTAAACCTGCTTATAACGAACCCCCATATAACGAATTCCTCAATATAATGAAGTTTTTCTATTCCCCGCCGTTACTCCACAGAAGCACATGTATTTGAGACCTCTACATAACGAAGTGGCAGCGGGAGAGCCCCTCGAAATAACCAATTTTCTCCACCGACAGCCTAGAGATTTCACCCCAAATTTTGTCAAAATGTGCGAGCAGCAACCGGAAGCGTGTTCTCCGCCACGAGAAAATGCGAAGCGGCGGCATCGCTCTTGGCTCGTTCCAAGGTACGGCAACTGCGAGGAGAGAGCGAGCACGACGCGGACCTGCATCCCTCAACCTGGCGATCTTGCTGCCACTGGCATGTCCTTTTCCCCTCACTTTAAACCTGACCCCGCCACTTGCTGCAGATGGGCTAGCCCACGAAGCTGCGCCGGCTTGAGAAAAAAAAAAGAACAACTAGTTTGGTTTTTTTTTCAACGTGCTGGCAGCGCCACTCTTTGGTTACTGCGAAAGTCTCTGCACTTCACTTCTCTAACTTTATACTAGGTGAGCGCTTGTTAGGCCTAGCTAGCGGGGTCGCGGGCGACGCGCCTCACGAGAAGCTTGCCCTTGATAACACGGTGACTGGATGCACAGGAAATCGCTCTCACGGGGCGATTCAAGGGCAGCACACGTGAAATAATTTAAAAGGAAAGGAACTGGAGACAAACAGCTGACAAATGGCCGTAGCAGCATTCTCCGTCACCTTGGAAATCGTATCCTCAGAGCATGCACACGCGACGCGCTGCTGCTGCGGCGTTCTTTTTTTCTTCCCTCCGCTCATTGTACATCATTCGTTCCGCATCCCTTCCTCACCCACGGCGATTCGCTGCGCTCTTTTCGGGCCGCACACTTCCTTTGTGAAGCCTGCTCGACCTCTATTGTCCGCGGATTTCCGGGTAGCTGCATTATAACCGGTACTTCATCTCTGGGGGTATGGGTTGGGGGGGGGTTCTATGGGAGGGTAAATGGGAATCAGAAAAATCCGTATTATAGTCGGTCTTTCACTGTGAACGGTTACGAGTGGTCTTAGCTGTAAATGTTTTCTCACCCAAAATAAATGTTTTGGTTTAGCTCTGCAGTCTGTTACCGTTTTGCTGACTTGAGCATTTCTTTTTCGAATTTTCGTGTCGAGCCTGCGAAATCCTCTTTATAACGAAGTTTTCTGGGAATTAGTCAGTTTCGTTATATCCAGGTTTAACTGTAATTACATTTTTGATATCAGCATCACAAACCCTACTAGTGATAATCACAGAGTCCTAGGCCAAGAAGTAAAGAATGTCTTTTTCAAGGAGCACATCCCCTTAATTCCAATGCTGATAGGAAATGATGATGTGCTCACATGTGCTGGAACCCTGCTGAGTTGCTAAAGCTGCTAGACCTGGTCAAATTGTGTCTGCATATTACATATAGTTGACTCAATTTATAATGGCACGCCCATTTGTACAAGAGCAAAACACCACGGCTGACTCAATAAAACCACACAAGAATGCTTGAAGCCACCAGTTTCAAGCAAAGCTTGCATTGTGTCGTGGATTTAGGCAGCAGCGTAGTCACGCAAGAACCCAGTTTGTGGCCACACATTTTTTCTTCTCTTGCACACACAGCATTTGCGCTCTCACTTTTAGTGACCTCTAGATAGCAGGGTAGAAAGGAACGTGCACTGCAGCATTTTGAGAGTAAAACGCCTTGTGCCCTTTGTGTATTGGCAGAAGAAACTAATGCATTAGAGTGGTAAATATCTGCTGCTTTGCTGGCGTCTTAACCTGGGCACCCAACCACTGAAGGCAAGTGTTTTAGCCACTAGACTACGCACAACGTTAACATATCTGAACCATATGAATGCCTCAACTTTCTACCACCATGCTTAAGGCTTCCGAGGAGGAACACACAGCCCCGCAAAAGAAACAAACAAAGAAAAAAAAAGAGTAAGTCAGGCACACGTGCCAAGCTTTGCTTTCCCACACTTTCTCGACAGGGAAAGGAGCGCCCTTTCTTTTTTTTATATATATATAATGCAGAGGCAAAATAAGTACTCCTTTTGAAGACAGTGTCAACCTACTTCATCCATTCTTTAGGTGTAGAGGCATTCTGGTGCACTGATCATCTTCTCACTTCCTTTTTCGGGTACTTCTGATATCACGAACAAGTTTTCACAGTCCCTTCGAGTTTGTCTTTTATGGAACATAGTGCACAATGAGCCCGTAATTTGTTACAACTGAAACTTGACTGATAAAAGCCTAATCGCCAACACTAAATTTAGTACTCTGCTAAAATTTTTCAACAAGAACATTTTTAAAAATGTGTCCGTCTTGTCTTGAGCAAGGAATCATGATAGTGAATTTCACAGTGCCAGCACATTTTCGAAGTTCTCCAGCAATGAAACGAGGGAACCGAGTGAACCATACTGACATAATGCTAGAGCTTGTGAGCCAGTCAACATAAACGCATGAAACCTTGTGGTTCTTAAATTGTTTTTGCCATTAGCCTAATTTTGAATATTTTGTGAAGACCAAAAATAATATTGCTACTCCAGAGTAGCCTCCCCCTTCATAAATTCTGACAAAGAAACAGCGATAAACCAGTTGCTCAATGCCTGTGGATTGAAAAGAAGAAAAAAAGACAGCTGGTTGACAAAGAACGGTCCACTCACCAGAGGCCGGCTTTTTCTCAGCCTTATCCTCCTCGGTGGCCTCAGCAGTCTCCATTGGCTCCTCCTCTCCTTCCTCTTCCTCTTCTTCCTTCTTCTTGTCGGCCTCCTGCTGTGTCTTGCGTCGCTTGGACTCCGGCTCCGACTGCTGGGCCCCGCGCTTGGCCCCCTCCGTCGGCTTGGGGCAGGTGCTTTCTCTTCCTCCTCCTCTTCCTCCTCGGCGGCTGCTGCTGTCGAGCCACGGCTGCCGCGCGTGCTCCGGGAGCTGCGCTTGGGGCGTTCCTCGGCGGCGGGAGTCTTGCGCAGTTCGGCTGCCGGCTTGCGGCCTCTCCGCCTGGGCGTCACCACTTCCTCCTCTTCTTCATCCTGCAAATTCGCTGCAGCGTGAGAACCCTCGATCCATTCCAAACATAATTTCAAACACACCACTCTTTACGGAAACTCGGTTGCCTAGTCATGCACAGTGGTTGGCAGTTCCCACGCAAAAGACTGTGGGCCGCCCCCAACTTTTCCAAGCACCTTGAGCCATAATGTTCACTCTACAATAATGGCCTTCCTGACAAATCACACTAATGCATTGCCATTTCATCCAATCATGCCTTGCTGCACCTAAACACCCTGGTGCGCACCTGTGCGACATATTGTAGGCGCCTAAACTCATCTAACACCTTCCTGTCCAAAGCTATGCCCATTGATGGCACCGCTATTTGAGATTTCAAATTCAGATTTCCCAGGTTTCAAGTGCAAGCGGACAAATGGGATCATCCAGTAGGTAAAAAAAGCACTATTTTTTCTATTTTGCTAGTATTTTTTGTTTCTCCTTATGTGCAGGAATTTCCAAAGTGCAGGAGGACTTGGCTGACGTTCCTAACAGGCCATCAATGCCGAGCACTGAAACTTCAAGAAGCTGGTGCATTCATACAGGTTCCAAAGCTTTCACAGATGAAGTTTTCGATACCAACAGCATCAGTGACTCGTACAACAACTTTGGTATGCCGGATTTCAGTACAGAAACTGTTACAAGAGGACAAGCTGGCCAAGAATAGAAAACACACATCCCTCAGCAAGTTTCCTTCTTCTCTCCGCATAGTTTTGCTGATGCCTTGCTCTTATCTGAAAGTTGTTGTGAAATGTTTTCTTGAAATTCTGCACGATCTGTGTTCAGAATCCTGGCCCTCTGATCTACAAGATACACTGTTCCGTTGCATCATTGGGTCGATTCACGGGGATAAAAACGCGATATTTATTTCCCAACACACGTTCCCCTCAACTTTGCAGCTGATGTCATCTTAATCGCCACCAAGATCTCTCAGACTGGCACACCCTCGAAGGCCATAGGAAAACAAACCATGCTCCAACCTTCCTTCCACGACACAGCACCACACGGGGACATACTTAGTCTAACTATTTGCTTACTTTCTAGCTTTCATATAAATTTATTTCCTTGGAGCAAAACAAAGTTTATTGATCTCTGGAGTTTTACGTCCCGAAACCACAATATGATTGCTAGAGACGCCGTAGCAGAGAGGTCAGGAAATCTTGACCACCCGAGATTCTTTAACATGCACTGACATGCATGTACATGCAGTACGTGTGCCTACATTGAAACGCAGCTGCAATGGTCGGCATTCAATCTTGTGGCCTTCGGATCAGCGGCTGAGTGCCATAGCCACCAGACCAACGTGGCGAGGCTTGGCTTTTAGTCATATGTTCGTTGGCACTGTCCTCCCATTTCAGACAAGTTTCTCACTTCATCTGTTACATCTACGCACTCTGCTTGGGAAAGAACGCAGACTATCACGAGTGTAACACCACCACTGGCTTTGAGCTGTACCACCTTGTACCACAACCCCCAATCAAGGAACAATCATTATACACTAAACAGACATTACATAGCATGGAAATTCAAAGGTTAAAAGTTGCGGTGAGGTTTCTTTCACTTAGGCCTGCCATTATCGCTGCTTTGTCAATGCGCTCTTGAATCACCCTCTAGTTTACTTTTGTCACTGTAGAGGTCACTACACAGTGGTGTTTTAGTGGCGCCCCCTTATGCATTACCAGGATTTGTACATGTGAGAATAAATCAGCAGTTGTTCGGCAGCAGCGTCGGCTCACTCTCCCGAGGTTATGTAACATGATGTCAGAAGTGGTTGAATTACTATGTCAAGCTTAATGCCACAAACATGTCTACTGAACAGTCTGGCCCGAAGTGGTCAAGGGTCAACCTACAGGCACCGAAACTGCTTGACTTTGCGAATGCTGGGAGCTAGACAACGTGGAAAAACCTTCTGAAGACTGTGCCGCCATCAGTGGACTCGCAAATGTATTACAACAAACACAGGTGCATTCACTGTTACACCTAGCTTTCTTTAAACAGAACCTCTAGGGACCGGCAAAATATGTTCCATTTATCAGGAGTTTCGTCTACAGAAAGAACAGACTTCCCCACCAGTCTCCATATGCAGTCTCCCATTGAACGGGACCTGTAGGGATAGGCAAAGTATTGTTACGGGTGCAGAGAATTATTTACACCGTGTATTTACAGAAATGTACAGGTGCCGCACAGCCAGCAAAGCTGTTGTTGCTTCGTCGTCATCTTAGTCGTCAACGTTCTCTTCTTTGCTTCTCCGTAACAGTATGTTAAGTTTATCAGGATTTCTGTTTACAGAGGGAAAAGACTCGCTCGCCAGCATCCAAATGCCATCGTGTCAGATGTGGCAGCTTCCCCCAAAACGGCACAGAACACTAGGCCATTTCGATCGCTGAACGTGGCCAGCCACTTTACCGTGCAAGAAAAGCCTTCTACGCAGAGCTTAGGAACACTGCTTCTCCTTTCACACGAATTAGGTGGCCACTGATGGGGGGGTATGTTTTCACTGCGAGCTCTATTCAGTCAAAGCCACCAGGCACTTCTCCAAATCTTCATGGTCAGCCACTTGCATTCTTTTTCTTTGCGGACCAAAGCATGGCGACTTGAAAGCCTCCCACAGCTCGTCCTTGTCCCGAAGAATTCTTGTCAGGCTGCTCTAGGGGGCTCTGCGCTTCATCACAAGTGTCGCTTCAGAGGAGTGACCACTCTTGATGTCGTTGATGATTTCCAACAGAAGCGCATCGTGCAGTAGTTTCTGCGCGACATGCCCCACAGAACACCGAACAAGTTGCTCTAAGGCTTGAGTCTACCAGCACACAACTACAAGCACACCATGACTACAAGCTAACTGACGTGGGCGCAGCATGTCGAGTGAGCGAGAAGGTCAGAAACCACCAGACGGAATCCGAGAAAAAAAGAAAGGGGGCGGGGAGGGGGGAATTCAGTGATGCATATCACAACTGCACTGTGCTTGCCCAACTAGTTGCAGTTTCGAGCCTGTTTTCAGTTCCGTTTATGCAGTGGTCGGAAAATTTGAGTTCTGATTAACAAAAATTTTTTTTTACATTGCCTTAAAAACCAACCAATTGTGAGGCATTTGTTTGGTCTAAGCGGTAGTTCTGTTTAACCAATTCCCATTTATCAAAATTCCTTTGTATATTGTATGGGCCTCAAAGTGCATCCACTCCTTGACAGGGTCACTCTAGACATGTCGTTCAAATCTCATAAAGCACATGTTGTGTTTCACCTAGCATATTGTGCATCAAAGCAATGAGCATCACAAGTGTTAGCATATTCACAAACTTGTACAGCAACTAGACGACCTGTGTGGGTACATATTACACCAAATTCAAAGATGGTGAAATGCTATGCCTGCCCTTGTGCTGCAGTTGAAAAAAGGCTTGTTCACGACACATTTGTTGTTGGCTTGCAAGACTTGCGTCTTTCGGATCAACTGTGCAGAAACGCTAAACAGAGGCATGCGGGCATGCCAAGCCAAAGATGCGAACAACAGCAATTGACAGTTGCTAGCCAGCACAAGCTCTGACAGCTTCTGCACTTTGCAAATGGACACTGCAGGGACACAAAGGTGTTCTCGCAACCACAGACATGCTGAGCCTTCTTTTGATCACCACTACGCAGACACCGTCCACCTGTCGATTCTGCGGCCGCACGTCTCATCCGTGCAAACAGTGCCCAGCTCGCAGCTGAATCAAAAACTCTTGTAAAAAGAAGGGAGAGACTGCAGAAGTTTGTTGCTCTTGAAAACCAGCTCCAAGGGCAGCTCCATCCAAATGAATGCTGTCGATGTTAGAACATCGACATCATGTCAATGTTAGTGAACGTCGCCATCGACAACTACAAAACACAGGTCCAAGCTGACATGCTACTTAACGGGCCTGGAAGTCAATCGCTATGGCTACTTGGTTCATATATGGACCAACTCCGCCTCAGAAAGACGTGCTCCCAGCACCTGTTTGTAGGGTCCCTCTCTGTTCGTCTTTTGGGGCTGCCAGCGATACAAACCCTCAATGTTCTGACCTTGGAATGCGCACTCATGAAGCATCGCTGCACATTGAACTATTTTGCAGATTTGGCACTCTCTGGAATGAACATAAAATTAACTTGAAACTGAGTGCTGCTCCATTCTCCTACAGTGTACATCATCCGATTCATATCTCGTAGTTTGAAACGGTCAGATGTGAGCTCAACAAACTTGAAAGTGTCTGAGTAATACGCCAGGTCAACAGTCCGATGCCCTGCTGTTCCGGACTAGCGGCCATCCCAAAAGCACAGGGAGATCGCCTTTTGTGCATTCAGTTAACTCGGCTCAGCCAAGTGGTACTTCAGAAGCGCCACATTCTTCCTAGAGTGGAGCAAGCTCTCGGACTTATTGGAGACGCGACGGTGTTCTCAAAGCTGAATGCGATGGCAGGTTTCCATCAAGTCAAACTGTCTGCAAAGTCACAAAAGCTCACAACTTCCATAAAACCATTTGATCAATACTGCTTCTGCCACGTTCCTTTGGGCATAGCCTCTGCGCATGAATCTTTCCAGAAGCAGACGGCCAGGATTCTTGAAGGACAAGAAGGAGTCGCAAACATTACTGACGACATCCTTGCCTTCGGACACACTCGACAGCGACATGTCTTCATACTTACCCGGGTTGTCTCCTCTTTACAAGGCTGGGATGATGCTCAACAAGAGCAAATGCTTAATTGGTGCATCCGAAATATCATTTGAAGCGATTCCTTCTGCACAGGGTATTAGGCCAGACCCACATACGCTTCACACTATCAGAACCATGGAAGCACTAAAGAACCTTGCAGGTGTCCAATGTCTGCTAGCTGTAGATGTCAAAACACAGACACCCTCGCCCCTTTTCATTCTTTACGAATTAGGCCCTCAGAGACCAGTGTGCTATTAAATTTGTATGTAAATGTTACAGTGGACAAAACAACAACTCTTCTGCTTTATCGAAGCACAAAAGTGCCTAAGATACTGTTTTGGCATGGACTGCCTTTCCTTTTGTTTTCCTTTACCAGTGGCTTGTAACACCACTTGAAGAACATTTCTCCACCACACTCCTGGGCCTGCTGTGCCTACTGGGAGATTTCACACGAACCACAGTTGATGTTACCTGCATGGTTCATGTTTCCATCAGGTGGCGGAGACTTTTAACAAGCACACGAGCTCAAAAATATGAGCCACGCGGCAAGGCAAGGCACGATGGCTTGTACATCCGAAACCATGCACTCAAAAGAAAACAGTTGTAAAAAGGTTGAGGCACACTTGAGCCGTGCCACGCGGCAAGGCACGATGGCCTGGACACCCGAAACTGCACGCATTCAAAGGAAAACAGAAGAGGGCAGGTCCGCTTGATCCTTGCAACTTGACGCAATCTCTGGTTCTTCGAGCAGTGGGGACGCAGACACTGAAGTCGCTTTCCGAGAGTTCAGCTTGGATCAGTAGGTAGCTAATTTGCATGTTACTCTGTTTATTTTCCAAATGTGCACTTAATACTTTTATCTGAATATACAAACTTACTTACAATAAAATTTTTTTCTTGGGAAAAAATGCTTTGCGGGACCCACCAAACCATTGAGTATTATTTTTTTACCTCAGCACTCGATCTACGACTAATTCTTTATGCAGAATGTGCCAAGTAATGTTGCAACAATTTGTATATTCTGAAATTTTCAACAAAAATTTTTGCCAGAGATAATATCTGAAAATTTTGGATTTTCTCCTATGCAACAAAACAGTTAGCTCAGTAATCCACTAATATTCTCAAATATAATTATAGAATCTTAGAGATTCAGCAACATTACAAATGCCGGTGTGCTTTGCTGCCACAACTACCGTATTCAAAATTACAGCATAAACTCATAGAGCTCAGGCATCCACCGGCTTCTATGAGAGGCTGCAAAACATCATCTTGGCACACGCTCTGCACAAATTACACAATTCTGGACAAGTCACCATCAGGCACAGCAATCACACCGCTGTACCTACAGCCGATCATCCCTAGCCATTTGTGTGCATGGTGCCACCTGCAAAGCATGCCACCATTATAAAAATCACACATCGCCGCACATGGCCAACCATCCCTAGCCATTTCAGTGCATGGCATTACTCACAGAGCTTGAGCCGCCATTGCCAGGATACTTGCGTTGTATGCAGTGTAGTGTAGTGTAGTGTAGTGTAGTGTAGTGTAGCAGTAACAGTGCCACGCCACAAATGATGCTCAGGAGATCTCGAGGCACATACTGTGATAAGGCTGTCAGCAGTAAGTCATGCTGGCATGTCTGTCAGTGGCCACCACCACGCCTTTAAGCATTTCTAAATCTTTCCGTACAAAGACTGCTGCACTTTCAGATAAGTTGTAGTCAATGGTCAGCTGGTCCTCGCACTTGCCGAAAAGACGTATACAGTCACTATCATCATCATCAGCCTGTCTATGCACACTGCAGGGCAAAGACTTCTCCGACATTATTCCGGTCCTCTGCTAACTACAGTGGAACCCACTTATAACAATACTGAAGTGCCGTGAATCATTACATTGTTACAACCAATAATTGCTGTAAAGATATGCATAAAAAAAACATGAAGAAAGGGGACCCCAGAGCTGTTGCCCCTGTGGAATTGCAGGGGGGGGGGAAATGGCCAAGAAAAGCCGCTTCCCACATTTCAAATGCTTCACAGCATGACACTGAGCGCAACAATGGCCAAAGATAACACCCTGAACTAACTCAAGCTGCACTGAAAGGACCACCCCCTGCCGCTGATCCCACCCCTCTTTCTGCAGCTGTGCTAGTTTACTCCTCACCTTTTTACTTCAGTGGCCAGAGGAGGATAACACTGAGGCCCTTCTGGGAAAGCTAGTTGAAGTTCCTCAAGGGCAGCTTTGAAACCACCGCCCTTTCCTACTTTCTTTTCAAGGTGGGGCTCATGTTTTGGAGGGTGGCAGAATGGAACAGGGACAGAGAGACCCTGCAGGAAAAGCTGGTTTCTACAGCACGACAGTGTGGCAGAGGTAAGGGGAACAGCAGAGGTAAGAGGAACAGCATGTGTACAGCGACCAGAGTTTGTTTTCTTTTCCAAGATGTCACATTCCATCACCTCTTGGCACCAACACAGGGTACACCCCGCAGCTAGGCTTCATTGTTATAATCTATAATTGGGCATGGGGACATTGCTGTAAGAGGGTTAGTTCCCCATAGAAAACATGCAAAAGCTGATGGTGCAGCAGCAGCAGCTCATCATCATTATAACTGACACTATTGTTAGAACCCGTATAGTTATAAGTGGGTTCTATAGTATTATCTTTTGCAGCCAATGCAATAAACGTTGATGGATTCAGTTAACCTATATGACAAAAACTATTGCGGTACACATTAACTGCCAGGCATAACATGAGCCACTGCAGCTCAAAACAATAAAAAAACATTAAGTTTCACAAGGAGCCAGCCAGGTATTTGTTGCATCATGCTTTTACTGTAATGTGTGTGCATTCTACTGCTGCAGGTGATACTCGCAACAGGCACATATCTGAATGATGATAGACAAGGAACACCTAACAACGCCCACAACCAAAGTAAATGAACGTGACAACGTCACGCCACGGCCCACAGTGCCCACCTCATCTTCGTCCTTCTTGGCAGCCCGTCGGCCCCTGCGGCCCGTAGCAGCCGCAGCTTGGCTCTTTGGCGGCCGCCCCACGCCCCGTCCTCCGCGGCCGCCGCCACGCTGCTTGCGGGTGCCGTCCCCAGAGTTGGACTCGTTCTCGCTCTCCTCCTCCGCGCGGTACTCCTCCTCCTCTTCCTCACCTTCAGCTCCATCGCTCTCCTCGTAGTTCACCTGTGTCCCCCGCACCACCGGGCAACCCGCCCCCCACGACTTGCGTTGGTCCACGATCCAGTATAATGCAATGGCCTCTTCATTATCAGTAGTCAAAGATCCTCTCCGCAAATACAAGGGGAACTTTCCAGGGCATTACTGGCAAGTGGTAATTATTTGGCAGGAAAGGAAGCAATTCATTTTTAAGCTGCACTTCATTTGCTTGCTCAAAGAAAGTAGATGCCTCTAAGATTGGCAGCAACATTCCACTAGTATTGGTCTCTTAGAACTGTAGCACAACCAACACGTTACGGTATCCATTGTCTGTGTAATGCACCACATGGCACTAGCACTACTGAAAATAATAATAAACACTGCAGTTCCCACAGCCTTTGTGTTATCACGCTGTCTTTGCTAGCTGTCAGTTTTATGCTGCCTCGATACATTAAATGTGTTCAATTTTTTGCTGCCGCCAGCCAGTAAGCATTCGAGAAGTTGCGTTGAATCCAGCTACAACAAAATTTGTCAGCAGTGATGGTCCTTCTCAATAAGAGGGTGCCAAAGGCACATGTACATTGTGGTAACTCTGATCCCTTCCTATAAATGACAAGTGACCCTTGAGATTAGGCAGTGGCTGACCACACACATCTCAGGACTTGGTATATCATCCAATAACCAAGAGGCCCTGTGTTTACGTGTCTTTAAAGGTCTGCTAACAAGAAGGTTAGGCAACCACAGCTGTTTTGCCAAAAGTGTTTCAGTGGTATATGCCACTCAGGGGCAATTGACTTAAAAGTGTAATTCGATATTCAAGTGTGTCCATCACAATCGGGGCACACTCACCGGCCCCGATGTACGGCGGGCACTCTTGACGCGCGTGGCAGGCGACTCGACCGGTGAGCCACGGTGGCCCTCAGCCGTAGATGCTGCTGTCTGGGCAGCCGTCGAGCTCCGTCGTGTACGACCTCCTGTGACTGCGTAGTCAGCAGCGGGCTTGGCCGCTGCACGTCGGCTGGACCGCCGCGGTGCCCCTTCCTGCAACATGTCCCAACTGCTGGAACAAGCTTTGCAATCCACAGCCGTTTGTTAAAGCTCAGTTTCAGTATCAACCTTTCATCCGCAATAAGTAGCATTAACGGCCATCTGTAGCGTCGCCTCATTCACCCTAATGTCGTGAACAGGCAATTAACCACGGCCAGTTTTCGTTCGAATGGCTCAGTGCTCACTACCATACCTGCGGACAACATTCTCTAGCTATGCAGCCCAAGGTACGGAGCCGGAGTACTTGTGTAGATGCGCCACTGCATGTAGTCCCAAACTAAACTGATGCTGCATAACACAGTAAAAGGCTTCCGGCATTTCACAAGCACATAAAGTCTACATTCATTAGCAGGCAGATTTTGTAAATATTCGAAGCAGAGAAACACACTTTCTGATGCAGGAACAGTTAAATGTGGTTCTAGAAGTTTAAAGCTCAAGAGCTGCTAAGATACCTCATTTGTCCCAAGCTAGCGCACGGTGCCCTCACCTCCTCCACCTGAGCTGATCATAAGTGCGACATTAGGAGCTTTTTGTGGTCATTTTCTGTGCTTACAAGGTCTTTCTCTTGTTTTTTTTCACCCACCAGGGTGCATGTAAAGGGAGGGCCTGCAGTGCTAGAATCAAAACTGTGACACGAAAGCTACAGCACACAATTCTGACCATTCTTTTGCACGTTTAAATTAAGGGTCGCGGGTGGCGCACCCCGATTGCACGCTTTTTCTTCCCACTCACCAGGAAGAATATTCAATTGTTCGATACAAATAGCAAATCAACGAACGGGCAGTAAAAACGAAACCGGCGCCAACTGGCGATCCGAAACTCGCGCGCGCAGAGGCGACGCTGGCGCCGCGCAGCGGAGGCGACACTTCCCAGCGGCCGCCAGGGTTGCCGAACCGCTCTCACTCACCGGAGCGGCGGGGGTCTCGTCCGACTTGCCGTCCTCGGCTGCCGGTGCTTCGGCGTCCTGCTTCGCGGTTCGCGCTGTCTTGCGAGGCATCCTGCTGGCTTCCTCCTCCTGTCCGGCCCCTCAGGCGCAAATCCGCATAGGTTGGAGCACCGCGCCTGTCGGAACAACACACACACATGTCGCGGCGCTTATCACGCAGCTGCCACCGCATCACGCCAGGGGCGCGAAACAAGCACAAAACAAAACGCACCGTAAACAAACCGACGCGGTGGCGCACCAACGTTCGGAAAGCCATAGCGCGACAAGCAATCGGCGCCGTCGATTTTGCGCCAACTTAAGATCGACGCACACCGTCGAACGAAGAGGCTACCACGCAAGCCAACTCGGGTGGCGCAACGTTTTCTTCGGCGGAGCCGCGTGATTGCGCTTGCCAAGCACGGAAATGGCGGCAAAATTCGTGCAAAACCGACTCCAGCGCTCGGAACAGCACTGTTCGCGACGACGCGCAGGTGCTGCGCCCGCCGAACGGTCTAGCTACACTCGGCAGCTGCTAACCGACGTCGCGCCGGCGGCCGATAGCGCGGACCGACGTCGCCGGTAGGTTACGCGGCAGGACCCTTCCCAAGCTCGGCGATCACCCGGAGCGTAAGCCTAACTACGCGCAACTTAGGCTTAACGCGCTTCGAACCGAAGGCGACGGCACCGTCGCTGCACGCGCAAAGCGCGCCCGTGTCATCCGACTCACTTGAAAGACGATGGGACACTCTTTTACGAGACGATAAATCCGGTGGTCGAAGAAACGTCCGCCGGCGGTCCTGTGTTTGGGAAACGCTTTCGGCCACTTAATCCACTTTTGAATCCAACGCCATGTAGAAACCTCCTCGACGCCCCAGAACACAAACAGCGGCTACCTTCCGCACACGCTCTTGCAGGCCACTTCCGTGCACAGCGCAACGTGTTACGTGCGTGCTCCTGTCAGCATCCGCGGCCTGCGTCCTTTTCACGCACGCTGAATGCGCTGCTAAAAAGTAGATCTGTAGCTAGCCGTATTATCGGCCAACACACGAGCCAACGGAAGCCAGTAGAAGCCTCGACGTCTGTAGCAGACGATTGAGCGCGCTTAGTTGATAGCTTTACAAGTAAAACGTCTTTATCATCTTTAAAAGGTCTAGCCAAACGCCTTGAGAAACTGCTGTGTTTAACGGAACACTGAAACGAAGCAAGTGGTTTTCGTGACAGAGAAGCATTACGAGTTTCTAAAGTCGTAAACACGAAGCAACGCGCACAAAACAAGGTCACATCGGCATGTCCTGCGCCGTTGGCGCACACGAGAAACGATATTTCCCGTGTTATTAAATTGCGTTTTCACAAACACCAAAACACGACTCTTGCGAAGGGAAGACGCGTGGCGAGCTGGGAAAAGTGCATTTAGAAAATGCAGGGGCGATATCAATTATAACGGTTCCCGAAGTGGACCGGTCCACCTGGCCTCGCCTGATTGGTCACAATGGCTCTTTTGCTGACGCAAGCGCGGTTTTACCCAATCACGCGCGGGCAAGTGGACCAGTCCACTTTTGGAACCCTTATAAGATACCGGCCCAGGTCTACGTACGTACGCCACGTCAGAGGTTTTGACTGCGCCTGATATCGGCAAAAATCGACGTAGCAGCTGATAAAACAAAGATGGTAAAAATGATATTATATTCAAGGAAGCCAGAGACCAAAAGGGAAACTACGGCGGTTTTTTCAGCATATTCTGACATCGCGGTTTGCGAATGATACCGGCGGATATTCCTATAGCAGCCAGAGCGGTTCAATTTGCTCAGAAGCTCACCATTAATATTAAATAACCGAATGGACAATGTGTTCAAACCAAAACCGAAACGAGTAGACGCTTCGTGCAGCGTGTGCGATGACGTCACAGCCTCCCCTCCATCAGAAATACGAAGCTGGGCCGGTATCTTACAAGGGTTCCAAAAGTGGACTGGTCCACTTGCCCGCGCGTGATTGGGTAAAATGCGCTTGCGTCAGCAAAAGAACGATTGTGACCAATCAGGAAAGGCCAAGTGGACCGGTCCACTTCGGGAACCGTTATAAGATATCGCCCCTGGTGCCACAAGAATGACAGTGGCAAGGTCATCCGACGATGCTGTTATGCCAGCTTTTCTGAACCTGACAGCGCGCCGATTTAAGCGCTGAAATATCACCGCCTTGCTCTTGCGGCCCGCCTGATATGGTAGGCATCGTTGCATGCTAAAAAAACAAAAAAAGAAGCAGGCCGGCCCGCATAGGAATCCACTAAATATTTTTTTAAAAAATCTTTTTTTCAGGTAAACTAGATGACTTTCAACCACCCAGCTTGGCATATATTATTATAGTACCGAGGAAAACATACGGCAGCGTCTTTGGCAGATCAGTGGACGCTCTAAAATCGCTGGAGTTGCCCTTTGTAGAATGAGATAAGGAGGCCAAGCTTGTGACGTCATAGGTGCTCCAAGTTATGGCACTAAATCCAAAAATGAAACTTTGACCTAAATTTTTCTCTTACGACATTCAGCATAACATGGCAAAATTAACTATAGACAGACAGACAAAGAACTTTTAATTAGATCATGAGAAGTGCTGCCCTTAGAGCAGCACTTCTCAAGACCTAATTAAACATCCTTCGTCTGTCTGTCGGTCTATAGTTAATTTTGCCATGTTAGTTCATTTTGCCATGTTATGCAAAACATGGCAAAACTACAGAGTTCAAGAAAAATGTTTACCAATCTAACCATATTGATGTCTCTCTAAACTTCGTTAAGCACATAAACAATTAGGCCGTATTTTAGTGCGCCACTTGCAAGGATCATCACATCATCAGTGTAATTTTTGTTAGACGATAGCCCTACAATGAATTCGCCTCGTGATGAGCCAAAGCTTGACCATAGCTATGGCTTGACACTAGTATAATTTTGATTGAGATACCTGCACGTAGTTATCCAAGAATGTGCAAGCGCACTGTCTATTGTGTCATCAGGAATTAAATGTGAACTTTTGCCACCTTTATAGTTTGAACTTGGAGTCATCCTCTCATCATGAGTGAAGTACAAAGGCAGAATGCTTGAACTTCCTTCAAAGCTAAGGATGCGGCGTAAGAAATGGGAAAAGGAGAAGCTATGAAATATGCAAGGCCCAAATGTCGGGCTTTATCATTTTATTGATATTATTTAATCTCATTTCAAAAGCTAACACTCTTGAAGAGCCATGGAATACCATCCATTAATACAATACTGCCTTTTGCAAATGATCATGTTGATGCATTAACCAGCATGTCAAAACCAGAGAGTGTCATTCAGAGAATGTAACCCGTCACTTTGTTTGCCTCATTGCACAGTTACATATTTAGTTTTCAGGCATATGTGCATAACTTCAGGAGCTGTCGAGTCTTAAGACATCCGCATCCCCCAACAAGCAGGTGCTAAGCAAAAAATGGTGGAAACACCCTGTGTGCAGGGGGTGGCTCACTCCTGCATGAGGACTTCGGTCGCTACTCGTTTCCACACAAAGCCCGGCCCATCCAAAATCGCCTGTCAACCTTTCCGGCACCACCAACAATGGCAGCATCCCTCTGAATTTTCTTTCCATTTTCCCTTTCCCCATTTTATTGCCACTTCTTGTCCTTCTTTGTTTAATAAATCAGTCTTAAAGCAAACCCCATAGTAGCCCGTATCGTTCCTTCCAAAGTGACTGCACCCACAGCCCACGCTGCCTTGCTAGCTAATGCGCGTGAGAACTCCTTAATTTATTTTTACATCAATAAAGAAGAAAGTGAGAAGTCAGAAATCAACACGTGTACAAGCCAGGGCACAAGTAATCGTTCTACAGGGGCATGTGTTCGAAGCTGATGCCTACGACTTATTTCCAGCTAAGTGCAAATGTAAAGCAACCACCGACCACCTGCTGTGCCATCGTATGGAGAACTTGAAACGAGTTTAGATTCTCCACATCATTTTGTGGAGCCCATCCGGGACATTAAATGCGACGGTGCCAGTTTTTCAAAAGGTTGTCTGTAACTGTGACAGGTGCCATGCATGCTCTGCATTGAAACACAGGTGGCGGCGCTTGCACAGCCCAGTACTAGCTGCCACCCTTATTTCAATGTTTCTGAGGCTTTAGGTTGACATGCTTACGAAATATGAGAAGAGGTAAGAATTCTGCACACCTCTCGATGGGACTGATACTGTTAGACAAGCAGTGGCCATATGAAGCATGCACACTAACAGCCGGCATATGGTTTAATCAACAGGAAATTATGAAGCTACAGTAGAACCTCGTTATAACGAACCCGGATATAACGAACCATCGGATATAACGAAGTAATTGCAATTCCCCTTGAAATTCCTATAGATGAAATTGATATTGCTTATAACGAACTAATGGTTATAACTGAAGTAATTACCACTCCCCCTTCAACTTCATTATAACGATGTTTTACTGTATATAATATGCATACATTGGGTTGTCATTTCTGGGTAAAACCCAATTTTACCCAATTGTTACCCCCAAACATGTTTCAGGAGAATCAGATTAAACCTGATTTCTCTCTGAATTCCTAAACTAATACACCAACTATTTTTTTTTTAACACTGCACAGAGATTGCGGTGCACATGCACTAGCTATCCCACCTCAGGAGAGCGATGTTGGCTGAAGTGGGTGCCTGTGTTATAACGAAGTTCGAGGGGGAGTCATAATTGCTTTGTTATAACCATTAGTTTGTTATATTGAATGTTCATGTCACTTAAGGGAATTTCAAGGGAAATGATGGAAACCCAATGTCAGTGGCACACCGACGGGGGGGGGGGGGTTCGGGGTTGTATCCCCACCCTGAGGCCAACATAACCCCCCTCCCACTCCGTAACTGCTCCTATGTCCTAGAAGAATGTGGCGCCAATTTCTCTGCAAAACGCCGAAAAAATATTAAAATAATCATCATCATTGATGTTACTATTATTTGGCATTTTATTTACTTTTTTTACACAGACAACAACTGTGTAATCGCATGCCCGGCCCTTCCCTGGCGGAGAATTGAACCCCCCCCCCCCCCCCCCTGGCAGAGATCCTGAGTGCGCTACTGCCCAATGTGAATAATTTAACAAAAGTCTGATCTTACCCCGGTTATCACCTTGAAGAACAGCACCTGAGTTTTACCCCCAAATTAAAAGATATTGTATAAAGCCCATAAACAAACAACTTTATGTACACCGTACATGAGGAATAGAATGTGACAGTGCGATTGAGCGCTTGGGCGCCTTTGGAAGCAAGTTGCTGCATTGCGGTATAGCGCAAGGAGGCAGTCGAGACCTTACTTCAAGTATGTGCATATTATTGCTTACCAATCAATTGTCCTGTGGTTCCAATGAGGCTTGGTAATCCTGGACCTTCACATGCTGTCTAGTGACTGTGCACTGAAAGTTGCAGTGCACCACTGGTGCCAGGTAGAACCACAGAACAGCTGATTGGTTATTGCTCATATATGACTCATGCTTTAGTTTCCTCGTTCCGTACCCAGATGAATCTGCTGTTCAACAGTATCCAGCACTTCCTTCTCTTTATTGCACAAAGTTGCATTTAGACCCTAACAAATGTTTTGTGCACATCATCTACAACTGCTGTGTATGGTGTTATGTTCAAAGTGTACTACAATTGTTCTGATTATTGTGCCTGCTGTGATAATATTTGGCATAGAAGGAGATGAGGAACTAACAATATTAGCCCAATTTAATTCAGGTCAGTCGGGTACACACAAATAGGTATTATATATTTTGCTTATTTATGTACATGTGTCCAGTGAAATGCTGTTCCTTGAAGTAGAGCAGTCATTCCCATGAAACAGCCTTTTGCAGGAGGCTGTGCTTGTCGCTGTCCCCATCAAGATGTATGCAGTAATTGCAGCTCTGACAATGCCATAAAGATGCACGTATTAGTTCGTACCTCGTTAAACGAGTAAGAGAATTTGTACGCTTTTATAAGTTTCTTGAAAAGTGACATGCATTTGTCAAAGACATTGTGGTATATATATATGCTGGGTGCCTATAATGTGGAAACCTATAATGCTCCAGTCTCGATTGCTCTGTTTGAGCTACATGAATAAAATGATGGTTCAGGGGTTTCATATGTGTACATGGCACTGAACGTGTAGGATGGCCAGCTATATATGCTTCACAGATGACTCCCGCACTGAACATATGGGAACTGCAAGGATCTGCACAATATTATATGAAATTTGAGCGGTCTACACAAGGATCATACAAGTGAATGTTGTGTGTAGCCCAGCATAAAAACTTAAATCTTTGTATGTAGAGCTTGCTGGTGTAAACCAAAGGAAACAGTGCTCAATTAAATGTGGACAAGGATGGATAAAAAACAATATTAGTGCTATGGATGGCAAATGTTCAGCACTCGTCCAGCACAAGGTGGAGTCTACGATGAGTAACTGTATATAGTCCTGACAGCCAATTAAAGGTGCAATCCTTTATGAGGCCACGAACTACGTTTCTAGAGAATTGCATTAGACTTCAAAAATTATATTGCTTAGAAAGGTGTGCAGCAAGTAATGTTGGCAAATGTCGTATAAAAATGCTTGAGCTAACTTAATTTGCTGTTCATACCTTTTTCATTCTATTCTTCTAATCGGAACATCTTCCGTATTAATGTGATCAACTTCTCATATGAAAGCTGCAAAGCAGTTTTTATAAGAATCCCTATTTAATTTCTATTGATTCGCATTTGACGATAAGGCTGGTAACGCTACCATGCTGTCGCTTCATCGTGTGACGTAAGTTGTCTGCAAATTGACGTCATAAATTTTTACGTTGCCACAATGCGCGCTTTGTTCGGTGACCGCGGCGATCACCGCGGATTTCAAAATTCCCGCGTGGTACCTGAGAGAGAGGTGACGCACGAGCACGTTGAAATTGGAGCATTCGGTGCCCAAGGAAGGGCCAGAGCGCACAGATTACGATAAACATGCATGCTGAAGGTATGCGTAAAAGAATCAAACGAGTGCTGGACAGTTCAATCAAAGTTTGCGCAACAACACAAAGCGCGGCACGACGCTTCTTGTTTGAAAATGGCGGCGGACGAGGACATGGAGCTTCGAGACTTGCTATTCGAAACACTCGAAAAACGAGGGGTCATCAACCGAATAAAGGTAGTACTGGGTGTCCCGCCGTTGTGTTTACAGCGGGATGGGCGGTCAATTGGCGTACGCTCGTGCTTCGCGGTAGCCTACCTTTGCGTAACCTTGCAGCACCTTGCAAGCTTGGTAGTTGCAATCGATTAGGACAGAATGGAAAAACGTTATTTAGGTCCTTCGGAACGTGCGGTCGATTAGGATCAGTGGTAATTATTACGTTTGTAGTGAAGAAGATGGACGCTAGTGGGTCCTGGGCTGTGGGTTTAGAAGCTGACGGGTCCAGGCTGTAGGTCCAGCGAATTCTTGCTTGGCAGCGGCGTTCTCGTTTGGAAGCTGTGCCCCGAGTTGACTGTCGCTGCTACACTGGCCATGCTGTACCTAATAAACACTGTTGCGCGTTGCTTATAGCAACTTGCGTCAGTGACGATGGCTTCGGGGATCCTGAGCCATTGCGACGGGCTCAACCTGTCGACGTTCACTAAAGTGACCATGTTCCTCGGAAGCGGGATGGGGTGGGGGAGGGGGGGAACGACGAACGACATATGCCTCATAGCTTAAACAGTAAATTACATTTTTGACAGCGTAAGCTGTTATGGGCTCGTTATGGTGAACCAAATGATGGTGTCCGTAACCGCTATCAGCTTCAGTGCGAAAAGAAAGCACTGTGCCTGTGTAGGTTTGAAGCTGGCTTTACCTCACGCAATGATTGCATATTTCGATGTTATCGGTACTGATATCGACACACAGCAATCTTACACGTGCGATTACTCATTATTTATACCACTACGACCCTGGCTGACTCTCTCGCTACTTGGTTGAGCATCTTGCATTTTCAGCTACGACTCTGATATGGTGGGAAAGGTGTTGGCACATGTCTGGGCACTTTGTATTTTCAGCCACGACTCTTGATTTGTAAGAGTAGTGTTTCAGTGCATTATATGTTGCCAATACCAGCTTTGGTTTCCCAGAGGACGAGGAAAAAAACGACTATGAATAAGAGAAAGAAGGTGACGACTACACAGAAGAGGAAGAAGTTGGCTAATAAGACGAGGAAGGTGACGGCAACAAAGAGGAAGTGGATGATGATGAGAAAGAAGAGGAGGCATAAAAAGATAATGGAACAGGAGGAAAACGGGAGGAAAAAAAGATGAGAAGCAGAAATAGATCAAGACTGAAAGAGAGAAATGAGAGAGCACGTAGCAAAATCTCACTTATGCTGCCACTGTGCTACATCCTCTGCACAGGCCTGAGAGGGTTTTTTTTTTTGTTTTTATTAGCACATCTCTGCCATGTAGAGTTTCTTGTCTATTTTTTCAATCTCTTCTTTTTTTTCCTTGTCAGCATGCACATTTCATTCATGCTTCAATTAATTTACCTCAGCAGTCCTCCATTTCTGCTGATGTGTCTGTGGTACCGTTCACATGTCGTGTGCACAGTCACCCTGAGAGGTGCTAGGCAACAGGGGAGGAAACACAAAACACGAGCACAGACTAACTCTAACTACTGTTGGTCTGTTAGGTTATTGTGTGCACCTACATTTTGCATTCTCTTGTCCCGTCACCTAGCACGTTTCTGAGTAAACAGCACGTAGTCCAACGTTACCGACCGAATTTTAATGATGGTTTAGCAGAGGCCATCAAAGCTCATGATGCCACATCATCCTAGTGGGGGAAAATCAAGAAGGCACCATCAGCAGATCTCTGTCCCTTTTTCTTTATTTCTTTCTTTTTGCTTTCCATTTGCCAAGTTTGATACAAGCACTTGAAACTGCTCCAAACTGCACCAACAATGGAAAATTGGCCAAGATTGAGTCACACTCTTCTAGGACAACTTCAGCATGTGTAGTATAGAAGTGGCAGCGAGCAGATTATTTATTCCCAGATAAATAGTTATCATTCCTATACATTTTGGTTAAAAAAAAAAAAAGTGTCCACCTGGAAAGCTTCAGGATTGGAGCTGGTGTTACAAGGCCCCTAATATGACGAGCTGAGTGGACAATTTCATACTGCCACTTCCTGAAAGATATTATTTTCTTGTGTAATACATTCAAGTTATTTCAAAAAAGTGAAGTGCATGTTTATGACTTGCATAGTGATGGTAATGTTTGCAAGTAAATTCTTGTCAGAGATTTACACACAACACATCTCTGACAACCACTCTAAAAGGAAGTTCTTGCAGCTATACCAAGCCCCAACTAAGAGCTCTGTGTACACACCACCCTGAATTCTAGTAACACCTCCCCAAAATCGAAATACCTCGTAAACCTCTGTTTCATGACACCATCAAGTATGGCGCAACATGTTACACTATACCACATCCTACTTGCGTAAAAAGCACACTACTTCACCCTCATGTCTTAGTTGACTTGTGGGAATGATATACTTCATGGCGGCACTATATGCACGGTACAGGACGACATACACACGTTTGCGTTGTGTACTATATGCTGCTCACCGCTATAGAGTGCTGTTAGCACTGCAGCCACTTTCAAAGCATTTGGCCAACACTTTCATACTCTAAACAAATGGAATACAAGAGAACGCAAGTGGCTTAAAATATAATCCACACAGTGTCTCCGGCTTTACATACACTAAAGTGCCTTGCTTTACACCTACTAAATCTGATGCTCAAAAACTGTCTAGTAAAGAAAATGTAATTTATAAATAATGTGAGATTTCCCTAAATTTTGAGCACGCTGTCTGTAAAATGCATGTTTTCCCATTAGTACTAATAAATAAAATTTCATTGTTACTGTTATCAAAATTTGTGTATATGAGGTGGCTTCAATGTCGCAAGCTAATCTGCTCTGAACTTATGGTTGACCAGCTCAAAAGTGCTTTAAAATGAAATGCTGCTTGCTCATATTTGCACCAAAATAAGGTTTAAGCTGCTGTCTGCTCCTGAACTCTGTTTTACTTTCTCCAAGGATTGCTCGGATTGCTCCGTAATGACCATAGCATGCAGTGTTATCCATATGAAACGGGGGGGGGGGGGGGGGGCCGGAGGAGGTGAGCATACATTCATTGGTCTAAACATAAGGCACACAAGGCTGTGTAAAGGTGTATAGGACATATCTGTCTCCCCTTCCCCAGCCATTTGAAGGGGGTACTTTAAAGCTGCATTATGGGAATATGTAAGAGCATTAGAGCCTGCCTACAGTAGCTGTTATGCTCAACTCCTATTTGACATGGCCATGTCAAAGTGCTGACAGAGCACTCTAGCACCTAGCACTCTGACATGGCCATCCGAACATGCATTTGGTGCCTCTTAATGTGCACCCTGGCAATCCTTGAATCAGTACATTGTGAGTGAAACACAGCAGTAGCTGATAAAGCAAACGCTGTGTGGACCGGCATTGCAGGCAGAACTTCGGGCCAGTGTGTACCTGGCCCTTGATGAACAAGAAGGCATCAGGCCTTTTGAGAGGCCAGCTGAACAGTCTGACGTCCTTGCCACAGAGGAGGGTCGCTTGGCAGCATCGCTTGTGCACGACTTCCTGCACTCCTGCAACCTCAAATTCACCCTTAGTGTCCTGGAACCGGAGGCACAGGTGGTATGTGTCTGTCCTTGCTGGGCGTGGGAAATCATGCAGTGAATGAACCTTAAGCGGCATCTAGAGCTGATCTTTAGAGTTTGCTCTATTGATCGGCAAAATTTTTTTTGAGGTGCTGTAAACCTTTTCTTATTTTCTTGATACTGATGTGCAGTAATTTTTGTAATGTACCTTTTTCCAGTGGTGTTTGCAAATACAAACAAGGCTTTTCACGAAATTCACCTTAACTGTTTTGTTATGGCGGAAAAATGCACCATATTGAAAAACTTCATTTATCCCAGGAGGGAAGGGGGCAGGGGCAGCGGGGAAATCTACTCGGGGTAGGTGTGCACTACCTTCTTGGCCCACTGCCTTCTGGACTTCGGGCACTGAGCTGCACACAGCAGCCTCCCACTGCTCCTTATTATTAATATTAAGTGATTTAGATGGAGCTGTCGAGCACAACGCCAAATGATGTGGTCAACATTGACTTTTTGACTGCCGAAAATGCATGAGGGGGAGGGATATACAGCAGGGTGTATAAGATGATAAAAAGAGGGTGTAGGAAAAGTGCAAGTTTGCAACTGGCGGGCCCCAGACGATCCCGCACACTGAATGGAACTGTGTGTCCTAAGGAGGCATCAGTAGCCTGTGCTCGGCCCGTCATTCCTCGAGCACAGGCATGAGCCGCCTCATTGTCACTCAGTCCTGCGTGCGCAGGCGTCCATATGAGAGCAATGTCCTGCATAGGGGATGCTTATTAAGAATTGAAAGGGCAGTTTCCGAGATACGACTGGCACTGAAGGTATGTATGGTGGTTTTTGAACCACTAATAATCGCAGTGATATCGGGGATGGATAATCTGCCTCCTCCGAAGAAGTGGCAGTGATGGATGCCATTGGGATTGCCTTGCCATTGGAATATACAGCTGAAAGGACATAGGAGTGGGAAGATGGGTATTCTGCTGCATCGACATAGAGCACGTCATTCGCTCCTTGTAATTTTTTATGAAGCGCTTTTGCCCTTTGGATTCGTCATTGAGTATGGTACGTTGGGTGCATGTTCTTTGGAAGGGAGGTGTTGTGTAATTGGTTGTGTATGTGACATGGAATCTTGTACTTGGATTTGGTTATGGAAGTGAAATTAATGTGGGTAGAAGCTAAGAGGCAATGCCTTGTACTAGCAGTCGCGAGTCTAGCATATTGCACTGTTAGGTGAGCTTTGATAATTTCTGACAAGGTATTTATGACACCAGTCTATTGTAGTCATGCGTTAGAGGCGGTTGATGCAATTCCTAATACATATGTTAGCTTCGCCGCAGTATGCAAGTGTTTAGTTTGCCGCAGCACACAGGTGTTAGCTTCGCCGCAATATGAGAGTGTTAGCTTAGATGTAGTACACGGGTGTTAGCTCCACCGCCGTACACAAGTGTTAGTTTCGCCGCAGTACACTGGTGTTATGCGGCGAAGCGCACTACATGCGAGAATGGGTCACTTGCCATGAGACATAGCATATTTTTTCCTCTTAATTACCAACTTTTTTACCAACTTACTATTCAAACTATTCGTTCGGATAGTAAAAGTTAAGTGTGAATCGAATCGAATAGCAAATGCTATTCGAAAATTACTCAAAATTTTGGACATTCACACACCCCTACTTACAATCAAAACTGAAACTATACCTCCAGTCTGCTTTTTTCTTTTGACATGTGATTTTTTAGGAGGGTCAACCTGCAATCAAGTCGACTTACAATCGTGTAAATATGGTATAAAGTACGCGTGAACCATCTCGCAGTATAATAGCAAGGCGCAGTCAGCACCACTGTCCAAGATGGGTTTGCAGTACATTTGGGCATTGTAGATCACACTGGTAGATGTCAGGAGTTGAAAAAGAGCAAAATAGCTGGAACCTTAATGTGCTTACAGGGGCACTTAAGCCTCCTTAGTGCATCAAATACTAAAGCACGGCATGTCTGGGTATGATTACTACCTATCTATGTTCAAATGTCATGTGGCATCATCACATTTGTCGACATTACCATGATGCCATCACAGGTCACTATGCAGCGATGTCATCAACATGGTTATGTGACCTTTAGTAACATGTGCTGTTGGTGAACGCCTAGTTTTTCACACACTCGGATGTCTACTGCTTTCGCAATAAAACAGGTTGCTCCATATGCAGGCGGAGCCACTCAGCCGAGACGACCTGTGCAGGTCGGCTTGGGTTGGTGCAGCAGAAAGGTCCATTGCTCCTGCAGCTGCTTCATCCCGTGAAGCAGCCACCAGCACCACAGGCATGTATGCACGTGTGTGCGGGCGTAAGACATTACTTACCTCCCTTAACCTTCTCACTGCAAATCTCGACACAACTTAACCGACGATGCATCGGCAAGCCCTGCGGATTGCAAGTATACTTCTCCTGCCTCATTAAAGGGACAGTAAAGGCAAACAACATTTTTTGTTAAAATGATGGGTCAGTGCTTGAGAACATCTAGAATGTCAATATTATTTACACGATTGCTTTGTTCACCAAGAAATTTAGGCGAATGCACGACAAGGCTTGCGCCACCAACAGGATATTCTGCTAACTTGGTGCAGTGACATAGTCGAGTCTCAGGTAGTAGGCAGAGATGCAACGTGTGGTGGAAGCCAGCCACGATGTCAAATTTCACCACAGCTGCTGACAGTGGTGCCTGCTCATGACAGTAGGTAAACCTGCCTTCTCTCCTACCTGCCAGCTGGCTGGACTGTCGGCCAGCAAAGAGAGAAAATGGCAAATCTACATTAGCAGGACCTGGTTGGGTGGGAAGTTTGAACAGTTCTAATGGCATGCTGACTGCTAAAGTATGGTCTTCATTAAAACTAGGCATTTTATTGGCACAAAAGCAGTACAACAACATTTCTTGAAAGATATTTCAACAGAGCACATTGACCTAATATTTGCCTTTAGTGTCCCTTTAAATCACTTGTTGTTACCACTTGCGAGACAACTCTTGCAAAAAGAAAAGTAGTGCCAGTGTGTCTCACTATCTATGTAGTAAACATATGAATGAATATAGCCCCACTATGGTGGTCTAGTGGCTATAGTACTCAGCTGCTGATCTGTGGTTCGTGGGATCGAATCCCGGCCGCGGCGGCTGCATTTCGTTGGAGGTGAAATGTTGAGGCCCGTGTGCTGTGCGATGTCAGTGCACGTTAAAGAACCCTAGGTGGTCGAAATTTCAGGAGGCCTCCACTACGGCGTCTCTCATGATCATAGCTGGTTTTGGGACGTAAAACCCCAAAAATCAATAAATGAATATAGCCCGTAATGAAATATTTTACAACAGATGGAGCGCACGTTTCTGCATCTTCGTCTGCCCGCGTCTGTTTGCCTGTTTCTCAGCAATGTTGCCATGACAGAATGAGGTGCCACAAGCCATTTTACTGACGAAGATGTTCAGGAGCTAGAGTACCACACTAGAAATTCTTTACAAACACTATGGCATCCTAATTGATGGCTCATTATTTTGTTAATTTGTTTGAGTGTTTCTTTGATGAGATACAGTTTAATCTCATTGCAAAAGACCTTGATTGTGAAGAAGATTTCGGTCTGTTGTAAATGGAGCATGTAGAATACAAATGCAGTCAAAACAGACTTTCATGTAGACACTGAATGAGTCTATTATAACTGGAGAGAATTACAAGTCACAGACATGGCTGAAGAGTGGATTTATTCCCCTCTAAAGTTTCTGACCATGCTTTCCAGTGAACATATGCATGCGTCCATCATTACGAGGCTGCTGACTTTATCTGCCACCACAGTACACAGTAGTCCATTGTTTTAATTGTGGATACTGTCCAGTGATGGTTTGAAGTTGGAAGGTCCTGAATTTGGGATATCCACTGTACATAAGTCTGCTGCAAGGGAGTGCTGACCAGCCAGCTGGCCTTGTAATTTAGTCCTCTATATGCGAATGTACGTTGTATTAGGATCCATTGTAAAAGTTCAGCCAATGGAACAGATAGGAAAATCAGCACAGCACCGCAGTTTGTTATGTTGTATGCAAATGTCTGTTGTAAGCAGCTCTGTTGTAATGAGATTATACTGTAATTTTCAATAAAGATATCTATATGTCCTGAAGAGCACCCTGCCACATTGCTAGTGCAAAATTTTCTCGTAACACACACACACACACAGACAGAACCTGAAGCTGGCAAGGGGGGGGGGGGGGGTGGAACAGTGCTTAAAAAAAAAACCCTGCTGTGAAACTGTAAACTACCAGAAGCAATATTTGGTGATGCATATCATGGCAAGTAGAGGAGACTTGAGCCTAGGCCATGAAGGTGAGCTCAAGAGTAGCAAGCTGGGCATTGATGTTAATGTTGTCTTCCTTCCCCCTCTCTCAGCACGGCAAGTACGGCCGTCATCTCCTTCGTGAATGAGTGCAGCATTCCTCTCAATGAATAAGGATGGACCGGTTTGGTTACAAGCAATATGAACACCATGATAACTATATGTAGACACATGAGGCACAGGTGTGTTTATTGTAGCATACGAAAAATTAGAGCTTCATTTGTGCCGTTTTAAAGACGTAACATTACATTTGGAAGTGTTCATTGCCATGTCCCACCTAGCACACCACCGATGGACAAGGCCATGCTGCTGAGCTAGGTGACCATGAGGACGATTAATAGTGTGACAAATTAACAGTCATCTGCATATATCGTCGCACTGTGTATGATATGTTAACAGGAACATTGTTAATGTTGACAAAAAATGTCCAAGGGCCTAACACTCTATTTGGTCACCGAATGTCACATATGAAAAAGTAATGTGTGGCTTGATCACTTATATAAAGTGACGATGGATGGACAAGAAATTTCTTTACCGTGACAGTGTTAATGAACCTAGTTTAAGGGCAGACACCTCCTATGTGAGGCAATCAAGTGCTTTGGCAAAAGGAGCAAGCGATTTTCATTAAAGCTACACTGATTCCAATTTCTGGGTGCTGCTAGATAGACCTCTCCTAATGCTGTTCTGGTTGTTAAAGAAGCATCAAGATGGAAATAAGTGTGAGAAGGGGCTGTATGTCTATTGAGTCTGTGGCCTGTGCAACGTGCACCTCACACAGGTGTTGCTGGGACGGGAATGCAAACACCCCTGCTTTGGTTTAGGAACACTGCACCATTGTTGTTGTCTTGCAGAGTCCTGAATCGAGCCAGGCCAAAGTTGCACCACCTGAACCAGTGGTGCAAAATAAGGCTGCCGATAGTGCACCAGCAAAGGATGAGCTGGCAGAGCTTGCACTGTGAGGGTCTTCTTTTATGATACCTTCGTTATATTGACGTTCGCCTGTAGATGTACAAAATGCAATAGCGATAGTGTGTGTCTTGCTCCTGCAATTGTTTCTGCATTCTGCAAAGGCATGGCCTTCACAATTAGTTTCCATTGTACAGAGGAAGCCATCGATGCATTCGGATGTCATGTGCAGAGGGGTGAATGAAGTAAAACGTTTAGTGCTTAACTGTTGGTCACAAACCACGAAAAATTTAAGGGTTGCTTAATATTATTGCATGGCTAAGGCATGTGAATGAAAAGATTTTATGATAGAATTTAATACAGATTAAAATAGCAGCAATATCTAACTGAGTCAGATATACAGAATGCTCATCAAATGATTTTGTCATGATAGACAGTCATTCTCACAGTTCGTATAATCATCTGAAGTATCTTGTATTTATTTGCTCGTCATTTTAAATTTTCACTGTGCAAATTTGCCTACACGTGGAACTGATCCATGCATTGCATAATCTGTTGACTGTCATTTGCTTGTTTACATATGCAAGTTACACCAAATGTCTCGTCACATTGACTACATTGTGTTACTCGATTCAGATCTGCTGACACTAAGTGCATATTCGACACTATACACAGAACATGCCTGCATGTGTTCATACATCTACTCACCTCTTCACATCACATCTGTGTGTACTTATCAGACATTACTGTATTTACATGATTGCAAGTCAAACCCAGTGTAGGTCGGCGCCCTCCCCCCCTCTATATTGCAAGGCAAAATAAAAAGAAAACTAACTGGCAATGTAGCTTTGGTTTTGATTGTAAGTCGACCCCCCAACCTTGTATTTCAAATTTCAACAAAACAGATCAACTTACAATCGTGTAAATACGGTACAAATGCTGTGGAAAAGCTGGTGATGAAAGTTGCCCAACATTCCCAATAGCATTACCGGACCAGTCAATGATGCCTTTATGGTCACATCAAAACAAAACATAATGACAGAATGCTGACCATTATGGTGCTATCTTAAAGGCTTAACATTTTGCTTACACACGGAAGCCTTGTTCACTCACCTTAATGTAAATCTCCTTAGCAGAAGCACCATTGTGGTGGCATCCCGTTGTTGTGTTTTAACATGAATCTGCTTCCTTGGCAAACAAAATGTCACCCAATCATTGATTTCAAGCTGCATTGGACCCAAGAAGCTGCTTTCTCAATTCAAACTTACTAGCACTTTGAGCTGTCTTGTCAACCAGTGGTGAATTGTGACAGTTGAGTAATGGCAAAAAACTTGCTGTGGTCCTGCCTAGGGCTAAACCAAGCATGTGGGCACATTTTCAGAACAACTAGACATCATCCAGACCACCTTTATTACTTACAGAGTTGGTTCCATGGCCCGTTTCACTGCTCTTTGCTGGGCTTCATGCATGAAACAAGCTTGTTTGTGTACCTCTGATGTACCTTGTGTGCTGTTTTGTGACTTATGTTATGCATTGTGTCAACCTTTAGAGTCACACACAAAAAAAAGCAATGTGCCCACACATGCTGCTGTCTTCGTTCTCCCACTAGAGGTGGCGCTTCGCGCGGAAGCAGCCGGCTTCCTCCCCTCGCGGCTCCCAAGGTGCTCCCCAGTCTCGAACCGCAGTGTGAGCCCCTGTTTGACTTTACTCTTCTAATGGTTTGTTTGCATGTGTAGTATTGCTATACTCTGTTTCCTACATCAGGTGCAACGCTGTCAAAGGTAGTGCTTGTGTTTTTGTTGTGGTACTTCCATGACCAAATGTGGTGAGTTGCGTGCGGTAAGCGAAAAACAATAAACGCCTCTCTGGCAGCCTTAAATCATAATACATTTCTCATCAGCTTGACAAAGCACGCTCGTGTTGCTGGGGAAACGCTCGAAATATTCGAGTTTGTATCTTATGTTTGTCATTTGTTTGTCGGAGCGATACATCTCTCCTGTTCTTTTTTCTTTACAGACTACTTGCATAGCTTTCACAGCGTTGCACCTGATGTATGAAATGGAGTATAGTAGTGGTATTGTTTTAGAGACAGGTACACTCATGAGCCGAAGTTTGGATGTCATGACGCCAACAAAAATCCTAAATTCCATCTAGCACAGCTCTACAGCATGGAATTGCTTTGGTAGATTACATTGTTTGAATAGGAGCACTTAGGTTGGACCATTCGATTTCAACCACCATACTAGGGCCGCCAAGAGAAAGAAGTATCGACGGCATTTATTGGTCTCCAAACTTTTGCTTGTGACTGTACCCATAACAAATGTAGCAGAGTCTACATGCTTGAGGGATAAACCTAGGGAAAAAAAAGCATCACATTGATGAAATTAAAAAAAAAAGAGATTGTTGGATATGGGTAATGCAGGCAAGGGCTCTTATGTGCACTTATATATTCCTTACTTAGAGATGCAGTTAAATCTTAATAAGGATGGTAAAATCAGCAGTTCACTTCATTATGTAAAAATTTTGGTAAATTGAAGTTTTACAGAGTAT